>DWIY01000644.1:0-12251 GCA_018248615.1 Erynnis brizo brizo
CGGTCTCACCCACTTCTGCGAGCAGAGGCAATCAGCGCCAAAATGGCGAAAATCAAGTCGTCTCACGATGGCCCGGCTTATCGTCAGTCCAGCGTACTTGTATATATTGTACAGGTCAGTGTTCATGTGTGACAAAAATTTTTCACAGGCGTGACAAATTTTCATATTTACACATTCACATTACACATTCACATTTCATGCAATATGTCATGTCTCAATTTTCACCGCGATACAAGTATTATTTTTGACCTCCGTATTTCCTTTCTTACCTTTTTTCGTTACTTTCATTCTTACTCCTAAAGATCTTTTCGCGTGTTTCTCCATGTGTTTTATTATAACTGAAATTAATTTTCCTTTATATAAATTGATATAAATTCTAATATAGTCATGGTGGAATAAAACAGACATTCAATATTAATGATGACTTCCTAAAACAACACAAAAACATTCGCCGATATTTTCATCCCTACTTTTCGTGTTATAAAAATATTTTTCGGGATATACTTTAAGTGAAGTGTCACTCCAAATCTTCAGGTTCGTGCTATATTGAGTGGGGTCAGGTGAAGAGCTCTCCAACCCCGCCTTAGCGTAAGCTACGTAGGACCACTTAACTAGAGTGCTTTGCTACCTGTCAATGTTTAAATGTAGATTCTATATCCTATATTTTTAGCGTCAAATAACCGTAAATATATCGTTTTATTATCGTATCGGGTATTGGTCTTTTTTTACATGGGTTTTCCTTCAATAATGTGCCACCTTCTCCCTTGTCTGATTCAGAATGCCACAAGGCGTTAACCTGGGTCCGCCCACTGTTTTATTCAACAGAAGCAATAATTCCATACAGTGCTGACCAGGAATAATAAAATACGACGTTAGCTTTGATAGAAATTATAATTTCGTAGCTATGTAGCCAGTGACATTTCTGTGACATTAATCTTCTTTAGTTGAAAAAAATAAATATCTGAAATCAATAACTTGGCCTACTCTTACTAAAACAGCTCACCAATGTCTAACCTTCACTTTTCGTACAATAATAATATTTTTCGGAGTATTTTTCATCTTTTAGCTAATGCCACTCCAGATTTTAAGGTTATATTAAGAGGGGTCAAGGCTCCGATCCCTCCTAAACGCTACATTATGTACTCATACCTAAACTACATAGAGTAGTACCACTTAAGTAGAGTGCTTCGATATCTGTCAATACACAAATGTTTGCTATATTTCTAACTACAGACGACGATGAAACGGACGCTTTATCACTGGTTCGTTGTCGTATCGTTCACAAGTTTACGTGGAATGGATAATCTGGATTCGATTATTGGATTATTTCCAGCTACATGAGCTAGATTACAGACGAAGTTAGTTAACTGTAATCTGAACGCTAATATTTTGTTTTGGTGACAATCATTTATCAAATACTCGTAGGTATTATAGACGGCCTAGGATTTTTATAACCCCTGAGAACTTTTCGTAGTCCTCTATAATGGTAAATTTTTAACGCGGTATGATCGATATTCGCTTTTAAATGCATAAAATACTCTAGGTAGGTACAAACATTCATACATTATAACATCTGATTTTTCATAAATAGAACGCCACCACTCACACAATAGCATGAATAACCTATTTGCTGCATAACTTTCTTATAAGTTATAATATAAAACATTTGAAATAAGACGTGGAATTGCCTCCAAGACATTTCCACCTTCCGGCTTAAGGGCCCTCAGAAGCCCCGCTTTCAAACCGTTTCGACATTAATCTCTGAGGTACGAATATAAAGAGTACAGATGTTCAGTTTCGCACAATGGCGTAACTATACTATACTAATATACTATTTAATTTATATGCCCATGGCAAATTGGTATGTGGTCCGGTGACCACATACAGACAATTAATTTCAAAAAAAAGAGTCCTTGCAGAATCGTCTGAAAACTCAGCACAACTTCCAAAATCTTTAAAAATGTTTTTATTGTTTGTGAAAACATTAATTTGACTTGAAATATTAATGACGTCATAAATCGGGGCATCTAGACAAAACATTTTTGTATAAAGAACCCGGCTTATGACATCATTTTTTGTTTTTGACAGTTCTGAAAAAGTTCAATTGACTCGGAGTCCACATGCCAATTTATTGACCGAGGTCTCAGTAAGAATCGTCACCCACATACAAGACATGATAACACACACCACGGCCAGAATCAGAAATTGAAAACACATTAAATCTCTGCTCCGCTGGGAAAATAAGCTTGACTTCTGTGCTTTCTGTATTTTTTTTTCTGAGGGTTGTTGCGATTTCTTTGCATTATACTCGGGGAAAACTCAACTCAGTGGGAAAATACAAAATCAACGGTATTTATATAAATAAAATCAGGAATCGCGTGTTATAAAACGTAGGTAAAATATTTACGTGTTTCAGTAGAATGTTAATTATACTTTTATAAATTTAAATGAAATTTTTAATTCCTTCTTAGTGTGAGGTTATAAATTCTTAGTTTCTGTTCGCGTGTTTACGGTTTTTGCAAGTACTAGTACGAACTAACCTACTTCTATTAATCCACTCTATTTTTGTAACATGAACGACTGACAAAGAATTGGTATCTTTCTTTTTATATGTAAAAAAGAAAATAAACAATAATAAATGATAAAATAAAACAGTACAACGTAAAATAGATACCAAAATAAAGTAACATCACTTTTGGTATAAAATAATGAAAAGCAACTTGCTTTTATTACCGCTTAAAACTCGAAAAATTACATGTCGTAAACGACGTGATATTCCGACATTGCATACATGGAATAATATTATTCTGTTGTCGGCTATGGCCGTGTTAATAGCGATCAAAAGGTTTAATACCAAAGTTTTATGGACGTAAGGCGGCCTATACTCTTTTTCAAAGACATTGTCGGCTGTTCGAGAAACACTTATAAATGTTTTTAATATTTTTTAATAAAGAAAGTTTTTAAAATTATAATTACAACTCTTCTCTTTCGAAAGCAATTCCCGTTAGAAAGTCTTAAAAAATATACTTACAAGCAATATTCCCGCGTTACGAAACTAATTCCCGAAGCAATTCTCAAGAGAATCTGAGAGTCATCTCGCCCTTTCCGGGTCACAGCCCACGGCGCCGTCTCGAGTCTCGACCGAGCTTATTCAATTCTCCGCCTATCTCTGTGGGCCACCTTTCGTTCTCCCTACTGTGTTGTAATATTGCGTAACATAGTATTCCCATCTTGTAAGGTTTATTATTCTCTTGTCTTTATTGAAATCGGTGTTTGAGGTGTTCCTCTGAAAAACACAATGTAATTATATGAAATTGTCTTATTGTTCATCCATCTATTGACTATTCCTCAGCCCCTTAAAGGCCACTGCTGGACGTAGGCGTTACCTAAGTGACGGAGTTTCTTCGATCCTTGGCCATTTGAAGCTAGTTGTTTACCGTCGTCTTCATTAGGTCTTCTGACCACCATTGACTATGCTTCTTATGCCAACACTTCGCCAAGAAATCTTGCTAAGATGTAATCGCCATTAGAGGGCCTACAATAGTTGTTTACCTTTCATTAGTTTTAAAGAGGCGCAAAAGTATTATGGCAAATGATTTAATTACCAGTAATTTTCAAGAGAATAACTATCTGAGAGTCATCTCACCCTTTCCGGGTCACTGCCCACGGTGGCGCGGTGTCTCGAGCGAGCGGCGATAGCTATTCGTCTTATTCAATTCTCGGCCTATCTCTGTGGGCCATCTTTTGCCCTTGACTATTCTGTTTTGTGTTATATGTTACCTAGCAAAGTATGTCCTTAAGAGTTTGTCAGAAATTATCTTTTATACTCGTACAGCTAGCCTATGTATTTATGACATAAAGTATTGGTAATGTCAACAATATGCAGTCCGGTGCACAGTGGCGTAACTATAGCTTCTGAGGCCCGTGGCAAATTAATTCGATGGGGCCCCACTCTAGTAAAAATCGTCATGTTGAAATTTAATTTTAATAATTAAATACAGCGAGTATTCTCAGAAATTGGTCACATTTTAGTTTAATCCATATACATACTGATGTTTGTTTGTCATTAATAAGCGGCAAAAAATGGATCGGGGGCCCCATAGGGTCGGGGGCCCGTGGCATTTTGCCAGCCCTGCCACCCTAGTTACGCCACTGCCGGTGCACGGTAGCACCATAAAGCCATCATCGTCAAAGTGTGAGCAAATGTTAACTGAATAAGCTTATCTGCTGAAAGGAAGGTAATAAGCAAAGATTCTTCATTCAGTTAAGGTTTTTTATTTGATCAATGATTTTTTTATTTTATCAATGATTGATTTTCATTATTTACCTTCCATCTCCAAAAATTGATAGAATCAGCTAAGTGGCACCTATCAATAGGCCATTTAATGTGCCAATTTTCAAGTAAATCTGTTTTCGTCTAAGTCGTGGCTATAAAGGCGTGTTCATTTCAATGTGTATCCTTAGGATTTTTATACAAATACCCTTACATATCAACAGAAAATACGACTATTAAAATTTATCTATGACATTTCTTTCGCGCTATCTCACGGGGTTCATTTACAGCAGCCGAGTGTACCTAATTGTCATTTATTCTCTTCCAGGGTACTTCGGCAGCCGAATTGCTGAGCACACAAGAACGGGGTGCCCTAGTGAAACACGTATTGGAGTCAGCACGCGCGGAGCCCGGAGACGAGCACGCGTTGGAGCCCGCCCTCACCCTGCGGCCTGGACAGAGCATTGGTAAGCTCGTCAATAGATGGCGCCACGGGTGTGCTGAATCACGCTATCGGAGTTTTTTACATCGCCCAGCCCTGGGCTCTTTGAATCCAACCGTTTAAGCGATTTCCCGCTGTCTTCCTCAAATATTCAGTCCATCTGGTCAGAGGGTGGCCCGTACTCCTTTTGCCGAGACGTGATCGCCATTCGAGAACCTTTCTTATCCATCGGTTATTGCTCTCCACAGTACTTACAAACAATTTTTATGCAAAATTCTAATTGTGTATTCTTGTAGATTGGCTGTAGAACTTTTATGGCCCCCTGCTGGGCACTCTTCACAACAGGGGGAAGCCTGGAGTATACTGCATCACGCTGCTCCAATGCGGATTGGAAGAGCTAAGGATTGGAAGGCTAACCAAATGTTTCCAAACCGCCCATAGGGCCTCCGACGCTGCTCTAATGCGATTTGGTGGAGAAAAGTGCTAAAGGCCAACCCGTGCCGGATGGTTCCAAACCGTCTCCGACAAGGTTTAACGACTGCTATCGTATCGATAACAACTGGGACCGATGGCTTAACGTGCCCTCCGAAGCACATAAACGCGCATATAAATAATTCGCCACTAGCGGTCACCCATCCAGGTGCTGACCGCGCCCGACGTTGCTTAACTTTTTCGATCGCCTGCGATCTACTCGAGCAGCGGGGCTATGCGCGCTTCTGGTTAGTGTTACTGATTTGTTTCTATTGATTCTAGTGCCGGCTTGCGTCAGCAGAGGCGTGGTGGCCAGCATGTTCCCGCTACACGACCGAGTCGCTCTCGAGAGCTTGAGGAAGAAATGGGTCAAAACTCTCTTCACTCCGCAGCCGTTAGGTGAGTGCAAGGTTTATTGAGTAAAGTAGGATACAGGTATAGGATATAGATACATAGCAAACTACAATCGCATCTAGGCACCCACTAGGCCACTAGGGCAAAGGTGATGAAACACCTACACAACGACATCCAATCTCAAGTACGGGACAAAATTAAGTTAAGTAAGTAAGTAAGTAAAGTTAAGTGCCTGTCTGGAATCAGTTGTGTATTGTCAGCCGATTGTTTTTTTATAACATAGATCAGCTGTTGGGATGACTCAATAAAGTTTGTTTTTGTTACTTCGTTTTTGAATTTGCTGTAAAGTAAATATGTTGATGCACTGGAATGCACTGTAACTTTCAAGGGGCAGTGCATTCAAAGGTTTTAAAATTCAAAAGTAAAACGGTTTAAATTTACAAATCGTCCTTTGTCATAAATTTCTATCGTCGCTTGGTGGTAGCAGACATAATCACACTATTTCGAATATAACATTTTATTTGATTCCAGACGAGATAGCCGAATATTTTGGTGTGAAAATCGCCATGTACTTCGCTTGGCTCGGTCACTACACTCAGTCGCTCACAGTGCCGGCTGCCGTCGGTTTTATATTTTGGGTAAGTTACATCAGGGCATAGTGTTATAATAACGGTGGGCTTTGATCAGGTTGTATTTGTATAATACAAGTTTGCTGTTTAAATGATTGATTGAATGGATAATTCTTATCAATCGCAATGTGTTTTGCAGGTTTGGCTCGGCACAGCAAGTGAAAATTGGAAGGACATAGCTCACGTTCTATTCTCATTGTTTAATGTTTTATGGGCTTGCGTTTATTTGGAGACATGGAAAAGGTAAATAAAGCACGAAACATAGCTTTGTGTAATGTATTGATGCCCTTTAGCTTAAACGATTAGATAGCGAGAGAGAAAAGGATTAAAACAGTCTGTAATAAAATTTTATCCAAATTGATTCAACCATTTTTGTTTGATACAGCGATTTTTACAAACTTTTTATATTAATAAGAAATGTGTATGTCTTTTTTCAGATATTCCAATGTATTGGCTTACCGATGGGGCACACTTGATCAAAGGGACGAACTGCTGGTAGAGCCCCGGCCTTTATTCCAGGTATGTCATCCTGTTTACTGTGGTCTCTTAGGTGGTAGAGCCTTAGAATCTCGCCAGGAAAGCTTACTTTACTGCCACCCTCTTACCTGTTGTGAAGCAGCATGTCCTTGTCTTTCGTTTCTATGTCTTGTGTTTCGGCTGGAGAGGCGTAGTTCCCGGAAGTACTTTATTTGAGATCTCATGAGTAGCAACGTTTACATGTACAAGATGGACGTGGGTGTCCATGAACCGCAGTGATCACTTACCATTGGGGGCCCGCATGACCTTTGGCTGCTCATGTACTCGTAAAATTTATAGAAGACCATTATTAGAGACCATTGGTCCGGGGGCTATCACAGCTTATGGCTAAAGTATGAACTGTGTTGCTTAATATCTGGCTTGGACGATCAAACTTCAACTAAATGTTCATAAAATATGAAAAGTCACAGTATTAATTTTTTTTTCCTTGGCTCCAGGGCGAGATGAGCATAAGTCCGGTAACGGGCAGGCCGGAACCCCAGTATGCGGCGTGGCGACGTCGCGTGTGGCGCCATTGCGTCTCGTTGCCCGTCATGCTGTGCTGCCTGGCCATCGCCGCCGCGGCCACCTTCGCGCTGCTGAGGGCTCAGGTCAGTGCCGTGTGACGTGTGCTCAGCTAGGTGAGTGTAGGTGAGGTGACGTCACCGCGACCACAAATTTTCGGATATTTCTGATCTTTTTTTTAGCCTCAGCAACCTAAGTATCGACCAAGATCCTTAAAAAATCCAGAATATCTGTAGTTTTTCACAAAAGTCAACCAAAATAACTGTTATTCTACTTTAACTCAACATGGTTTAAAAAGGAATCAAGATTTCTGAATGATTTGACACTGGTGCCCGTTTATCATTGAATTTTGGACACGTATATGCCAGCGATGTAGAAAACTTCGATTCGGAATTCTCTTGACGATTGACGTTAGTCGCCATATCTCTTTGTCGACAAATAATATTAGTCTTTATTTTCAGGACTGGTGGGAAACCCGCATAGTGTACTTCAGTTGGATCCCGCGTGCGTTCCTGGCTATCATCATCGCCCTAGAGGAAGAGGTCTATGCCCGTATCGCACGTTGGCTGAATGATAAAGGTACACATCATAGTATCTATGGTCGTTGTCTATGGTTTGAAGCTAGAATATTGGCGTTGGATAGACGAGTGTGACTTATAGCACTGTTTTAGCTGTGTTCAGTTTTATATAAATGTGTTAAAGTATATATAAATAATGCTCTGAGGTAAATTAAATGGATTGAAACTATTGAAGGATAAGTGTTATTCAAATAGTTGGGAACAACAAAAAATCTTTCAAATATAATTTTGTTTTTTAAGGATATTTTTTTAAATAACTTCTGTTAAATGATCCATAATTTCTTGCTCCCGAGGCTGCGTATTTATTAGTAGAAATAGTGCAGAAACATACTATTACATAAGTAACAGAGATTATCGTAACACATGGTTTTGATTAATTCTGCTAATAAGTACGCGCCTTTATGTACCAATCTGTTAGTAGTGTTTTATATATTTCATTTATATAAATTTAATTTTGTTTGTGGCTCACTTGAGTATGCCATTCTTCGCACTTAAATATTCAAATAATTTGTGTGTTCAGAATAATAGTGAAGATAGTAACATACTTTTTTTTAATGTTTACTAAAAAGATCTTGCAATACCCAATATAAATTTTTAGAAAAATAATAATATTAATAGACTTCCAATTGCATATTTCGTCGAACAGTAATATTGTCTGGAATCGGCCCCAGGCAAGAGTTAAATTCTATTTTTGGTTTGAACCATCACATTTTTATATAAATCATTTAAATAACTATTAAATATAATAGATTAATATAAGAGTGTGTGTAAAGTTTTGAAAATAGTAACTTTTTAATTATTAACACTAGAAGATTTTGGGTTTTTGCATGTTTGATTCTATTGTTCACAATTCTTTACAACTTAATCCTTCTAGAAGTATTGGAACATATTGAAGCACCCTTCGATCTATTAGAATGTATTTAAAGCTGGTGTAAAGTAATTAAAAGTAAATAGTCTTCTCTATAAATAACCAGTATAAAAGTATAGTTTAGAATATCATACAATACCTGTAGTATGTCAAGAATATTGTACTGTAGCAGAATATACTATAGCGCATATTATTTTTTTCTCTTTATTGCTTACAAAATGGAACTGGACGTGATAATATCAACGATTCGTATAATGGCAACACTGATTCCGTATCCATCATCCGGTATTTTAAATTTCAACAGAGAACTATCGACTCGAGACAAAATATGAGAATCACCTGATTGTGAAAATAGCATTGGTTTGTATTTGAAGATGCTTTGAGACATAACGCCATACATAAGCTAATTCCGTCACGCTTTGCTAGATTAACGGAGGAGGTTAAACGAGTGTTCCTAACTAGGAAATAATAAATGCACGGTGTTATTGATGCATACGCACGAATATTTTTAAATTGGTTGGCATGTACTGAAATATACTGTAGGACGTTTTCCTTTTGGACTCTTGGGCCCATAACCTCAAAATATTGTAAGACCTAATAGCAAGCATTTTATATCGTGCGATTCTGATATGTAATACAATGTAATGTTTGATAAAATTAGAAAGAATCAGTATAAAAAGAAAACGTCTTACAATATATCTTACTAACGATGTGGCCTGTATAAAAATTATTATCTCAGTAGCATCGTTGGTAAGTAGGTTATTTTTCTACCCTACAAACCACGCTTGTAAGCCAATAAAAATATCTCAAAACTTGAGTATTTATATATCGAGAACTTGTATTTATTGATCTTTGGCTAAGAATCACAAAAATAAGATACATTCACTCTATCATTCCATATGCCATTTCAATTTTACATCGTTTTTATAAGCGTGGTTGAACTAACTGTCCCTGTTATGTAATCGTATAAAGCAATTATGCAAGTAGTATATTAGTTTTCTATTCACACTAACCATAAACCGCTGACTGATCATACACACAACATATCTTATTATTCATTCAAATCATGAATTATTATCACCAAAACTGAACACGATAATTGCAAAACAAAGCATTCACGACTTCGCTAGTGTCAAGATCATTTTTCTGTTACTACGACACATTAGTTTGGTAAATAGTATTCACTTCGAAATGTCAATAAGTATGTTACAAAAAATTCTCTCTCACAATATGTCCACTGATTCAGATTTTTAACCTACACCATGGATTGCATTAAAACTTCAAATAGTTAAATCTTTACAATGAAATACATAATATATATTACATGCGTAGAATATAGTTACCAAAGCATACGTTCAACATGATAGTTTAACGCTTAAACATCACTTCATGACATGAAACCTATCAAGCACAAACTTATTTCCAAAATTATTCCACAGTTAAATTATTGTAGCGCTTTCGATGTAGACGGTAACCCACGTCTACACATGCGACCATACATTTGTTGATGTTTACTTGTAAAATCCTAGTTATATTTACTGCCGGTTTCAATAACCTATCCTTGAATATGGACACTTCTACTGCAGTTTGATTGCCAGGCAGCATCTGTTATTTTGAAGCAATAGAAAATAATATTTTGCCAAATTAACAGTAGAAACAGCTTTGTTAGATGTCAGATATTGAGTCTATATTCTGTTGCCCAATATTCGTTTTCCCATTAAATTAAAAAAAAAAAATTAAAAATTAAAAAAAATGGTCACATGTGTAGGCGTGGTATTAGATTTGCAGAGAAAATCATACAATTAATTTTTCTATTACAGTTTCAGTTCGTGAACTCGTTTATGAGTTTGTTCTACATTGCTTTTTACCTGCAAGATATGGAAAAGCTCAAAGAGGTATGTCTTATTCTATTGTTAAACAAAGACACACATCAAACACACACACACGCATATTTTATTACATCAAAGAAAATTACTTTATTTAATTCTGCATTTTTTCTACTTTCAGCAACTGGCAGTTCTGTTAATAACAAGACAGATTATCGGTAATCTGAAGGAATCGGCTCTGCCCTACTTGATTGAAAACCTGAGGCTCGCCAAGATTTGTGTCGACGTCTTCGGTGCTCTGAGTCCGAGCAAGAGTGAGTAAATTTCTTAGCTTTTATAAATCCGTTGTTGACTATGTAAATTATTTTGTGCAAGGAGCGAACTTTGTAAGAGGCAGTCCCTTTCATTCCTGAGATAGTATCTTAGTAATTTAAAGTAAGAATATCTTATGGTTTATAGGAAAAAAACGTATTATGTTAAAATTGAGCTCTATTTATTTTAAGTTTGCTGTATGTCATTATTTTCCAGGATTCTTTTCCTTATTAGTGACACTATTGTATGGTAAAATAATAATTAGGGTGTGATTTTTGGCTAGGCATATTGATTTTTCAAAAAACCCAATGTTGCATTTTTACTTATTATCAAATCGGGCCCCAGACTTCCTTTGAGTATTTTTCGATATTCGTCATTGTTTCGGATTTTCCCATCCAGGCACACTTGAAAAACTCACCTGTATATTGCTATAGAAATAAATCCAAAAATAAATCCTTTCCAGTCCCCACATCAGCCCAGCTGACCGAGCTGTTTGACAAGAAGACCTCATCATCTGGCGACCCTCCCGAGATGCTGATCAACGGAAGCACGGAGAAGGAGGAACGCAGGGACTCTGAGAATGCAGTCGGTCAAAAAGTCATCCATCAAGCTGAACTGGAGTCACAGCTTTTCAAGGTAAGAGTCAGAAAAACAAATGAAGTAGAAAGGTAATAATGGCATACTTGTTCACAATTCTCTTTAGCTAGCTAGCGGCGTTCGCAATGAAATCTGCCATCATTTTGTGAGTTAACAAGCTTAATTAACGTTTCACACTGATAGCTCCACGCTATGATTCCCTGTCTTGTCCTCTAGACGTGCGCAAGACACGAACACAAATACCCAGACCAGAAACAGACATAAAAACACATCATTCAAATCTATCTGCTGGGGAATCGAACTCGGGACCTAACGCCGGAAATTATTAACCGATCTTCAGGTTATAGATTATAAATGATGGATTATAAATGACATTAATTTGGTCGCCAGGCAACATTTGTTATTTCAAAGAAATTATATGGAGTATTTTGAGCATCTTGGCAACCAAACAGTCAATCTAAATCCAACCATCTACTCTGATGATCGGTTATTAATTTCGGGCGTTAGTCACTGCGCCACGCAGGCCGCCCTCGCCGCCAATGACGTGCGCATTCCCGTTTCCAGTACGAGGGCACGTTCGCGGAGTACCTGGAGATGCTGACGCAGCTGGGCCACGTGGTGCTGTTCTCGTGCGCCTTCCCGCTGGCGGCGCTGTGCGCGCTGCTCAACAACGCGTGCGAGGTGCGCGCCGACGCGTTCAAGCTGTGCCACGTCGCGCAGCGGCCCTTCGGCGAGCGCGTCTCCAGCGTGGGCAGCTGGCAGGTGCGTGCGTGTGTGTGTGTGTGTGTGTGTGTGTGTGTGTGGGGGCGCGTTCGCGCTGTGCGGCGTCGCGGCGCGGGCCTGCGGCGAGCGGGTCTCGC
>DWIY01000645.1:0-12211 GCA_018248615.1 Erynnis brizo brizo
GCAACAGTCGTTACCTAGGTACAGAATAAAACAATAGTAACAAAATGAACATCTGAGTTTCCTTCTTCTCTCCTATAGGTATCTGGGTTCCAACAGGAACACTTAGGAGTAAACTCCAGTCGTGCGTCGGAGCTGACACACACAATTTTTTTCTTTGAATAGCAACTGCTCATCATTATAAAATACTACGTCGTACTCGTTATGAATAAAATTACTCGCTAATGTCGATTAAATTTTTTCACTCAATGTTATTATACACTAGCTATTAATCTCCCCCACAACGAACGCATATCATTACATCAAGCAACGGTCTAGAACTACGTTATTTTTTGTATAGTCAACTGCGTAAAGATGTAAAGGGTATTCAATAAAACATTGAAAATAATTAGGATATTTTTGATATTTGAAAATAATGTTTCATAGTAATAAGTACCTAGAAATGAAATTGATTGGTTTTGGTTAGAAGTTCTTTTATTTTAGTTTTAGGAATTTTCCTATAATATTAAACATCGCGTCAAATCAAAAAATTGTTCTAAAATAAATACCATAACAAATTGCAACTTACATAACTATAATTTTGGCCAGAATTATAAATATGTGGCTGACTGTACAAACGACTCCTACTCATGTTTCCTCATATCATTAACTAATTTATGTTGCGTTTGCTCCAAACACTAGTGTGCAGCGCGTTATCTATTCGCAGCGACTCGTTAGTACGCCTCGCCGGCGATTCTCAATCGACTTGCAAGCTCGATGCCTAAATCGATTCGATCGATTGTCCCACATGATAGTTTAGAGCAGGGTCTTAATGATGATCTCAAAACAAGATTATTTTAATTATCTCACTTTTAACATCAATTCAGTAACAAATTTTGAATCAATGTACCTATAAATTCTTTTTGTGGGACTAGAAAAAAATAATCAAAAAGGAACTTCGTTTGCGTTTATACTGTGGCTGCGACGACTCAACTCTTTTTGAGTGACTACTTACAAACATAATAATATTAAATTTCGTTTGCGCCTTTTTTTAGCTTTTGCAGCTTAAAAGTTCATGTTATATTTGTTCTGATAATTAAATCAAAACTGTATAGTTTGTCGGACGTAGAGCAAAATGTTCCTGTAATATAATCTTCCGTATAATTATTCTGTACTTACTATACAATTGAAAAAAAAAAACACTTGTTTTTGACCATTCATACCGCGGCTGCGACACTCATATTAAACATATTTTGTAATTGCACATCACATCTTACCGGCATCTGATATCGGGTCGTTGTCCGACCACATCTCGGCCCGTCCGACCGCGTTGCAGGTGCACCGTACACCTGCCGATGCCAACTTACCATAAAATGCCATACCAACCCCGTCCTACTCTCTCGCTCAACCACTCGCAACCGACAGAGATACAACACAATCACGACAGAGTTGCCATCCGTCCGATTTTGACAGTATAATCCTGTGTCACGATGGCGTATCTTTTACCCGTCTGTGCTAGGAGGAGGATTATGTATTTCGAGTGCATGATGTACCCCTTTATGAGTTTTAACTCGGTGTCCTTAGAGTCGTCATAATTGGAAGAGTGGTAGGTATTATTTTCATTCATAACTCTACAATAGTTTCAGGCTCTTGTTTTTTGTTAAAATAATTTATATCTTGTTTGTACCAATTTTTAATATAATCACCGTATTTAAATACCTAGGAGTACTAAACCCTGTAGAATCATGTAAAGCACAATTGCAAAATTCGCTTGAAATCGTAATTAAAATTGTTAGTAATTGCAAAACTGGTGCCACAATGTTGAAAGTGTAACGTAATTTTGTTCTTTGTAATATGTTTAAAAGTTCTTAAATAAATGAAATGCATTATATTATTATATGATGGAAGGCAAGGTCCGTCCGTAAAGTTGTCGAACAATGTCCCGATTTCCTTACCTTGAAATGTGGCAACCACAATCACGACCGACATTAACTCAATATACGGACGGCGGACGGAACGCGGCCGATGGAATATCAGTTTTTACTGGCGCAAAAACTATCGGCATTCCTACTCCGGGTCTGGGTTAGCTGTAATCACCCGCCCGGGACTTTTTAAAACAATATCTCCGCTTTATTTCATCGGGGCAGGTGTAATTTATGGTGGCTATGTCGTGTTCCCATCTTACCGAGTTTTGATTTTTCGCTCGCCTGCCGCGCCCGTCTCATTAATCGTGTTTTCGGTTTTGTTTTTCTTCCGTCTAGGCTTGTCTTAACGTCTACGGAGATGTTTACTTAGCTTCGGATTGGATTTACCGTCGAGGCTCTATCTTTTTTTACAAACAGTCGAGACGGAATCGAATGCTTTAGTTCCCAGCTAATCGTGATTTAGTAAAAAATCGATTTTACAGCAATAAAGAGTGTGATGGGAAATACGCGCTACTTCGAGCTGTGCCATTGTTGTGTGAAATTAACAGGTCGAATGGATCGCGATATCAAAACATCAAATCAATGGAGTAGCGTATCTGACTCTATTGACGGTTAACGGGTCTGATGGAACACGCAGCATTTTATTTGGAGTCCGTAATCGAATATATTGTATAACCGTTATACTATAACAACACAAATCACATCTGAATAGAAAATGGAAATTGAGTAAACCTTGAATGTGATTAAGTGAATAGGTACTTGCCTATAATAAAAAAGTTTCAAGTTCCTAAATTTGTAGTCCTATTTACATGGAAAGGAAATAAATAAATAATATTATTAATCAATTTCATTCATTTTGCTCACAAAAAAGATGGACTAGATATCTTTTAAATTTCATATTTGTGTCTTAATAATACAAAAACGGTACAATTAATATACGTATGCGGAAGTCAGAAAGCATATTTAATTAATGAAAGGATTCCTAACGCACCAAGACGAACTTTTTAAAAGTCACGCCCCGCGCTGTTGAACAATGCGTCTTAATTAAAACCTTCGCCGTCAGTCATGTACTCGTACCTACCGGTACACACGCCGTATATAATTATTTCATTATAAGCCGCACCGCAAGGCATTAAATCAATAACAAAAGGCCGGGTTCGCCTCGGTGAACAGATACTGAAATCAAATAACTTCGCAGGTGCAAATGAATAAATAAAGACTGGAGCTAGTTTGCGGTCTCTATGTCGCCACGAAGAGTCCGAGTTGATTAAAATAAATGTTGCCAAAGGGACGCCCTGAACGCCTTACCGCGTTACCTCTATGTGGTTGCTGGTTCAGAAAAAATAATACCCGTGTGTCACGAATATAGGCACGCGCGTGATGGTCGCAATTTTGAGCCTCGGTAAACTGATATGATAGGGGACAATAAAGACCCGATTAGTGCGATGTCTCTTTTCACGTAAACCCGATAACGTCCGCGTACACAAATCAGTATAGCGTTCTTTTAGTCGCCCGTGAAGGCTCGCAGATATTTATAGGATAATTATATCGGGTAATTACTGCAGGATAAATGGGAGAGCCGGTAGTTTGTAGAATATTTACAGCGGCATATCACGCTAACAATAGGCCGGAGCGGTGCATCGCCGATCTCGAACGACGATCGTTTTGCTCTCGCCACGTTCTTGTCGGTCTAGACGTAATATTTCCACAAGAACAATAATAGTCACAGACGTATCACATAATTTTAAGTTCCTACTTCGTGACTCGATTTATTGCCATGTAGCAGGATTCGTATTCTGGCTGGAGGACATGATTTCAAGTGGTTGCAAAGTGCGGTTGTTTATGATCGCGCACGAGGCACGGTGAGCCTCATAGGCTCTCGAAAGCGCACTTAGATTGACTTATCTCGTGACCGTATCGCAAATCTCTCCGCACGCTTTCCGCTATTTACCGTATCGATTAAAATTATCTTTGACGACAAACGGCAAAAGCAAAACGCGAAAGGTCCCGAGAAATTTATGTCTAAAAGATACCTTTGAAACTCCGAGCATTAAACCGCAAGGATTGCGATTTGCGTTACACATGTAACGAAGTTCCGACCCTAATAGACGTTTAACTGGAACTCGTTTTCCCGGAGAACAAATCAAATAAAAGCCTTTTACTTTGAACGCAAATATGTGAGTTTATTAAAACAAAACATCAACCGCGCTCATTTCCAATTCCGGAGAGAAGAGGGCCGTGCAGTGCTTCTTAACATTCACGGGGCGGCAGCGCGCGGTAGGTGTATTTAATTTGAATTATACCAAACTGACTGACAGAATGTCTAAGCGACACTCCGAAAAAAACAATAAGTAGGTACCGAAAGGGAAAAGTTTCGAATAAAAACGAGCGCTTTGTTTCGTGAAGAATATTAAAATGATTTTGCGTTTATTCGCAAAGACACCGCGAATACAGCCCGCTTGAGTCACTCTTGATTAAAAAGAAGTGATTTTGGACAGGATGACTGATGCGCACGTGATATTGTGGAATAATGTTGTTTATTAATACGAACGGATATTGTAACTTCGTGATGGGAAGGTCCGTGCTTTTGACGCATACAAATTAGGGTGCGTATTTAAAATCAAATAAAATTTCTATTTAATCGAAACGTGAACTGCAGAGTGATTTATAGTGGCGTATTGAATGTAATCGCCTACACTTTGTCGCTTTGAGTAAGAACAAGAGCACGGTACAAATATCTCATTCGGTTGTAGTCGGGTTCGCGTTCCCGTCTCGATAAATTTCCCTAGCCCACGTTTGCGTTTGCTGGGAGCGTAATTATCTCGAATTAAGCGAGTCATTACAGCACTGTAGCTAACGAAGTAGCTGAGCCTGACGAGGCCGCCTCATAACTGGAAGGTTGAGTTTCGCCCCCGAAAACGGCTCCGAACATCGCAATCATTAACGCTACACTGTCGTTAACAGAAGACGATTTGGGTAGCTACATTTAATTACGGCTACTTCAGATGTAGTCACTAATCGTCCGTAAGGTTTGCGAACAGCTAACGATCTTTCCTTGAAGACGTTTAACTCAGTGTACATTGTAAGGGATCTGTGGTTTAAATGCGTCACACTACTCGTAAGTGTCACCGGCGCGTGTCGCTACTCCTGCGAGTGACAAGGCACACCTTGCACCATCACTAATCCTGTTCGAAGCGCTCATCTAAATATAGCACGGCATCTAGCGAGATGATTGCGCCGCGAACGAGTTTGCGGTCTGTTCTGCGATTCTGCGGTTACAACTTTTTTGAATCACACCTGCGGTCAGCACCAGTTATCGGCCCCGCATCGACGCTCAGACTTCCATAAATTATTTTGTTTGTTTTTGCTCCACTTCTTGTTGAACTAGTCCGATCCGCCTCCTATCTTTGTTGATAACATCAACGTGTCAGCTATTGTGACCGGGACAACTAATGAAAACGTTATTTCTTTTCGCTCGGAAAAGGAATCTCGGCACATTTATCTTTCTTAACATTAACGCGCTAAAATCGCGTCGTTATTCTGTCGCCATAAATCATTATCATCAAACGGCTCCTCTTGACGACGTCGCCTTTCATCGGACGCTTTCAATCTGGCCTCCTTTATTTCATTACAATAATTCACTCGCCTACCATTCACTCAGTTTTCGGTAAACAGTATGAGAAATTGGCAATAAATTTCGATGAAAATGTATCGGAGAATTCGAGGCAACAATAGAAGCGGACTGAGATGTCATTTTATGAAGATGTTCACTTGGATGTTTTGTTAAGCTCAACAATAGTTTTATTTAGCTACGAGCCCACGCTGCCCACACGCCCCGACTAATGGTCAGGATTGTATAAAGATGTACAAAAATGAATGGCTCACTTTATAAAGGGCCAATAATAAGTTCCCATGCGGCTACGTACGGGCCATTGTTGGGATTTTTTCGGGCCGCAGTATATTATGGGGTAGGTGTCAATCGCGGCGGGCCGGCAGGTGTACAGTCCGGCCTTCCAGCGAGAAATAAAAATGCTCATAATTTTATTCTGCAGCTGCCCGTCAAGCGACCGATTCGAACCGACCGAACCGCATCGTCCTTTTGTAGTGCTGGATTCCAGAAAAGTTTTAACCGACAGTCATTATTTTTAATTCGTGCCCGGCTACGCTCTACGTGAGTTGTAATTAGATGGTATTTTCTGACGCAACGCCGTATTAGCTCACTTGTATCTATGATGCGTCTCGGGACGCGAGATGATAAGCATACACAATGGATAATAAGTGCTCTACAACGTGGTCGCTTTTCAATGCCGTTTAACATGATGTCGAAAGGTGCCTCTATCGGCATTGATAGGAGGCTTAATGAAATATGAGAAATGGTTTCGATACTTATTTCAAAACGTTCATACATAATTCAGGTATCTACATGCAGTTAGAAATCTACTCGTAATATCGCAGTGACAACCGACGAGGCGGCCCCGTAATCAATTCCACGTACAATTAATCAAAGGCAGACACTTCGATAATATTAATTTCAACGCTACACCCGAAGTTAACGGGTCTAAGCGCCCGCTGTGTTTAATTCGAGTCGATTTTCATATCGAAATCGTTGCGTTCAATATTAACATTAAGAAAAATCCTTGGAGGCACGCTCGACGCCCATCGCTAATCTCCTTTGAATAAAACATAAGATGCTCGATAGCGTACTATTAGGGTTAAAGCACATAATACAGCTTTCTATTATGGAACAATACGGGTAGAGTTTCGCTAAGTCGTGCCGGTTACGTTGTAATCTCTCCGCACGCGCGCCTAATGTTCGGAGCTTCCGCCGCGCACTTAATTAAATCCTAATAAAAAGATTCCGTGCACGACAGTTCGTACTCACATCTAGGGGAATGGATAATGTAACTTTTTGTGGCAATAAGAAGTGGCAAGCGAACACCCAGTACGTTTGATATGCGGATGTAGCCATAGGCGTCTGAATGACATCGACTATACGAGAAAGCTCAATTGAATTCCTTGGGAGTTTAATGATAGCCAAGAAGTTGAAAGACTTCTGATGAAGACCCGTTTGCATTAAATGCTATAACTGCAAAAGGTATTTAGATACGCTGAAACCACTTCTTTTTGGTTTAAAAACAGCTCAAATATTGTTTGTTCGTAGTAAGCACGACAAAGTTTAATTGAAATTCGTGGTCGCGAGCAAACAAAGAATCTTATTCTCACATTTATAATATTAAGTAAGGATAATGGGCCTGGTTACATAACCGTCTACAGTGGAGTTTAATATAAAGCATGTAGGGAAATTACGTTCAATCTCAGCTAGTCTCGCGATTATATTGATCTTGCAGCTTTACGCTTCTATTACACGTTTAAGACAATATTGGATATAATATTGTTTGTTCGTGCGTATCTCGAATTAATGAGATACATCGACGCGCATATTAAACAGGAGATCGGGATTGGTTCTTTTGTTTTATTGTAGCTTATATACAATTTATACATACTTATAAGTATTGAATAAGTAAGGAATAGATCGCTAACTGCTCGCTTTTTTCCACGGTTATGAAACAACCGCATTAAAATCTAATTTCGAATTGATAATTATCAATGTTCAATTTATCAAATATCAATGAAATTATAATCATAATTAATTTATATTAACTACGAAATTATAATTATCACTACATGGACCAAAAGTACTAGTTTCAACTTTAGTGCCCGTAGAATGAAATTTGTTTACTTAAGTTTGTTTAAAATTTTCAAGCCTTTTCAGAACAAGATGTCACCGATTACCTCTTTATGTTGCAATGGTTCTTTGGTCACAATGACTACCTACCAACAAAACGTACTTCAACTTCACAGTAACAGAATATAATCATACATTACGACTCTTTTGTCGTGACCACATCGTGACATTAAAATACGTTTAACGGCGAGACCCCAAGCTCTGCTCTACGACGATCAATTTGCTTTATCTCCCAATGGCTCTTATCACCGAATAAAATATTTACAGCACAATAAAAGTCGTCCCCAAAATAATAAGCTCTATAACTTGATAATGAAAGTCGGGGACATAGGCGCGATAACGATACTTTAGGCCCTTAAGAATTTGTCATTTAATTCGGTTTTGGTATCAGGTAATCCTAGAACAGAGCTTTGCTATTAGCGCTCGTGGTCTCTTGATTTTGTTTTTGTTTGAGACCGATAAAGAAAACAACTAAATCTTTGAAGCTGTAAGCAACTACTACGTTACGTTAGGAGAAGTAAGACAAGTAAGACAGACATAGACGAATGCATAAATAAAATAATACCAAGAAGATGTACCTTGTAAATCCATTGTAGCTTGCTCGTGTGGTTTAGTTAGATATTCATTTATACATAATATGTAGCATATTCATTTATACACGCATCTACTTCTGCATATGACACCAGATGGGACTTATATCTTTATTAGGATGAACGTGGATCTTCAGCTACAGCAAATCATTTATTATTCGCTACTATTCTTTATAATGAAAACATTTAGGTATAAAGCTGTAATGGAAGTAGGTTGATGTTATTGGCAAGTAATATTCTTTGCAAATATCTTTTTTGGGTTTGAAATTTTAGTATTAAGTAGATTTATTTCAGTGGTATCACAGGTCAATTGTTCGAGAATTTTCCACAAGATATGGTTCCAACGTCATTAAACACGCTATATCGTTCGGCGCCTCTTATTTATATTCTTGGTGCATCGAGCGAGGCATCAACGGGCATTAAATATAAAAATTGAGGCCGCTACCATAGTGGGAGTAATCGGTTTATTAAATAAAATTTATATTTTATGCTAATAACAAAATATCGACGTTGAACTACGACAATAATACTGTCTCTTTTAAGACTCTACCATATTAGGATAAATTGGTAATATCTGGGTTTATTAGCAAAATAATATGAACAATTAGTAGATAGCTACCTACGTCAAAAATGAACAGTATCAGTAGATAGTATAAAAATGTAAGTAAAATAAGTAAGTTCAAACAAATAAGTAAGTTCAAACAAATATGTATGTAAGTGTTAAATGAGTGGCTGTTGTTTTTTAAAAATATACAAAGAATTAAGTGGATCGAACACCCGTATAATTTGATGTGACATGACCAGCTCCTCTAGGCACAAAACTAATCTATATTACCGTAAAATTGCTATTGTAATACTGATCATTGTTCGTGTTTTTGTGTTTGCTACCTTTCCATTGAAATTGACGAATAACTGCTCAATCCTTCTTCTACCTGAGTAATCAGTGTATAGATACTTATTTTTATTTGTGCCTTTTCAATACTTATATTTTACAATAAAAAAAATCATATTCATTTCACATGATAGCTGCAAATTTTCAATAAAAGTAATTAATATGCAACAAAAATTTTTGCAAATATTTTTAAAACACAGAAGTTAGCCTAATTAGCCTAATATATTGGAATAGTGTTAGCCTATATATTAGCCTTATATATTGGTACGATATATTTATTATGAATCAATAACTTGATTGCTAAATAAGTAGCGTCATTGGCACATTAGCTAATTTCAAGAAAAAATTAAGGTAAAATTTGTCACTAAAACTAATAAATACTATTGGTATAGCTGCTATTATCATAGCAATATCACTTAATCTCTACTTCTAATTCTACTTTTTAGTAACGGATTCTGAAATTAAAGTCTCGCAATATTTCTGAATAGGTATCCTTATAGCCGCACGTGTTTGTTGCATATACCTAATCCGCTCGTGCTTATCGCCGCGCCTCGGCAGTAGGCAGGCCTCGTCACGACGCGCGACCGCTCGTGGGCGCGGCGGCTGAGGGTGGCCTGCAGTGCTCTATGCGCTTTGTTTGCCCAACGTTTCCTGTTTCGTGAACCGACGAAGTTGCGAATATGGAATTATTATCTGTACAGCTACCGTCTTTTGTTTTTAATAATTCTAAGTTTAAAGAGTGAATAGTTGCTTTTAAAGTTACAGCCTTTTGTTTTTCCTATTATATTCGCCACGCCTCGGCAGTAGGCAGGCTTCGTCACGACGGCTCGTAGGCGCGGCGGCTGAGGGTGGCCTGCAGTCAGTACTCTACAGTGCGCTTTGCCCCAACGCTTCCTGATGCATAAACCGACTAGGCTGCGCATATAAAATTATTATGGTTTTATCAAGTCTATTAAATATATTTAATTGACGTGATTAGTATGTTTTGTAATGTCACGTTGTATAACGCCACCACACCATTATAATGTCTAAACACACTATGGGTCATTTAATTTAAAACTGTTTTTATAATCAAACATTACTACTTCCAAGAATAAGACAGTGTTGACAAAGAAAGCGTATTATTCAAAAGAATATTTAAATTTTCTTGGTAACAGTTCGTTGAGTAAAATATAATTAAGTTTGAAAACAAATAACAGAAAAGACAGTATACTGTGTAGGACAAAGCTTTAATTCGAGCCAATTTAAAAAGTTTCGAGAAAATTGTGCGAAAGAAAATATTTATCTTAGGAACCGACCATTATCCGTTGTATAAAATTTTAAGTAGGTATTGTATACGAAAGGAAACCTTCATTTTTCCCAGTTTTATATAGTTATAAAAGACAAAATTTTAATTAACTACGAGTACAAAGCGTAGGCACGACGAGGTCTTGTATTCCTAACAGATAACAGATTCCTAATAGAAATTGTTAGGAATACATGACCTCGAGGTAAGTGCCGAGACCTTAAGGAATAAGTTGGTCACATGATCACATCACATCTAGAGAGACAAATCGTCAACTACCTTTCCGTTGATATTTATAATTAACATGTGTTCCGCAAATAATGGTACTCTCAGTAAAGGAATGGTTCTGTCTATACGTAGGATAAGTATTCTTTATTGATTCAAAATTAGCGAATAAATGGGAAACAAATAAAGATGAGAGATAAATTACTTTCTGTACTTCATATTATTATTTACACTTTATTAAAATTCTACATTTACACTCCCACACACCTACAACGATCTAAATTAAATTCGAAACAAATCGACCATAAACATTCTCCGAACCTCTCACAATTTTAATAAATACATTTAAATCGTATACGTCACGTCATTCGTAGTTAACTATGCGTATATAGGCTGCGGTTTAACATTCAGTTGGATGCTCATTCTAATGATGCTCACGTCCATAATCCTCCTGGTTGCAGCATTATGAAACCGATCACACCGGATCTTGTGCTAAAGAGGGAGTTATCGTATGTATGTCTTTGAAATTGTATGTAAATACGTGGACACCTGCTGAATATATTTGTGTACGCGTTAGTCTACACTAGTACCACTATGAACTTGGTTTTAAGAGGGATATCCTAGTTTTAAAACTAAAACTAGTTAGCACAGTTTGATATTAATTCGATTTTGTGGAAGATAAAAATTAAATTTAATAAATCATAAGTACCTACGTATGTACGTCACGTGTAGGTAGATACATGAAATTGTTAAACATATTAATAAGTTTAATCGGCGATCTTAGTTTTAACTAAGCATTGATCGACTAGTTGGATAAAACTCTTATCTGTCACATCTGTGGGTCAAGATCTTATCAAGACACGCGTCTACAGTGTTTCATAGTTATTAATGTTTTAGAAATGAATGATTACTTGCTTTAATGTTCTGTATTTTTTATGCCTAGTATAAGTAACAAATCCAAACTAAGAAACGAAATATCGAAGGGGTTAATGCTGTAGATTAGTGTAGATTAACCCCTGCTGTCGTAGTCCTGCGTCTCTTCCCTTAAAATATACGTAATTTTTTCCAAGCGCGAGTTTGTAAATTCATCTCGCAGAATGGAGCCTTTGGGTGTACTTTGTCGTTTTTAAAACAAAGTTTTCTTACAACTTTTTAAATATTACTTTTCCGCATTTCAGAATTACGTAAGCTGACTGTTTACATTTTTTTGAAAACTTAAAATACTATAATATGCGTTAATTTTGGTAGAAGGTATAATTTGAACAGTTTTCTCCTAACCTAACTAACTAACACCGTTCTTGGAAACCACCGTGATGACAATCGTTTCTTGTCTTTCGTTTTAAGTTTAAGCGCAATACGTCTACGTCTGACTTTACGTAGGAGTTTTTAACGTTTGACATGTGTATTTATAAGTTTAGATGACACTAGCTGTGCCCGCGACTTCGTCCGCGTGGAATTCTTAAATAAAAGTAGTCTAAGTTACTCCTTATTGGTAAGTGAAAGTCCCGTCAAAATCTGTCCAGTTGTTCCAGAGATTAGCTTAGATACAAATAAATAAAATTGGAGTAATAT
>DWIY01000646.1:0-12208 GCA_018248615.1 Erynnis brizo brizo
AAAGACGGCCGTAGAAATCTCGGAACATTCCACGTGCCTACGGTCGTCTTTATACGGCCATCATATTGCGCCCGTAAAATGTCGCCACCGCTATCGGAGGAAACCATACCTTAAGAGGGCAGTGATTGACAATTAAACAACGATAGTTATTAACCATCACAAAGGTAATATTAAGTACAAAAAATCGAGTAAAATGGAGGAAATAAAAAATATGTTAATACAAATGCAACAGGAAATGAAACAGCAGAAAGTCGACATGCACAGCATGCAGGAGGACATCAAAAATACAATCAACAAAAACATTAATGAAAAATTTCTACACCTGGAAACTAAATATGCACTATTGGAACAAAAATTGGAAACTCAGTCCATAAAAATAAGTAACCTGGAGAGAAACTTGAGCCAGAGAAATTTAGTTATATTTGGAGTTACTGAAAATGAAAAAAGTTATTGGGATTTAGAGAAAAGATTCTTGACATCATAACCAACAATCTAAACATCAAATGCGACAGTAGCACCATTGAAAATGCAAGAAGGCTTGGCAAAAAAGGAGAAAAAGTGAGACCAATAATAATAACCTTAACTACAATGGGGCTGAAAATAAAAATCCAAAAAAATAAATAGAAGCTAGAACCATCATCACTACTATATTAAAGAATACTTTCCACCCGAAATTTTAAACAAGCGCAAGGAACTTCAAGTGGAAATTAATAAGGAAAGAGAACAAGGCAGACTGGCGATCATTAAATATGATAAAATTGTAATCCTAAAGAACCGAAACCAACAAACCGAGAAGAATAGCTACGAGAAAAAGAAAAGGGCTCTGTCAGAGTCACCAGAAACAGCGAGACCTGAGAATCCCTCCCTGAGACCCTTTTCTGGAAATGGAAAAGGAAAACTAACAAAAATCAATAAAACAAACTACATGGATAACTATGTTTTAAGACAACCGACTCTGCAATTGCCCTCCGAAAAAACAACTGCGCATTCGCAACAATTGAGCCCTACAACAATTATACCAAAATAGCAACTAACACCGGCCCCCCCTCCTCCTCACCCAACACGGCCAGTCACCGCGGGAGAGAACGACTGCAACCCTTCAACCCGTCACAATATTTACATCTGTACTTACAATGTTAGATCACTACTCTCACCACAACGAATGATACTTCTGAAATATTCACTATCAAATATAAAATATGATATTATAGGATTATCCGAAATTAGAAGGAAAGGAAATGAAATTATTGAGGATGAAAGCCATATCTTCTGTTACACAGGAAAGCTCCAAGGACAAAATGGCGTTGGATTTTTAATTAAAAATAGATATAAAAACAATATTGAAAATTACATTGGCATATCAGATAGAGTCTGCCTCCTTAACATGAAATTTGAAACAGTAACATTCTCTATAATCCAAGTCTATGCTCCCACTTTTGAAGCACCGGAAGAAGAGATAGAAGTCTTTTATAATCAAATCGAAGAGGCCCAAAACCTGGCAAGGGGAAAAATTATTTTAATGGGGGACTTTAACGCAAAAATAGGACAAAGAAAACCCCCAGAAAATTCAATTATGGGACCATATTGCTATGGAGAAAGGAACAGTAGAGGTGGCAGGTTATTACAATACGCACTGATTAATAAATTTACGATCATAAACACATTATTTAAGAAAAACGTAAAAAACCTTTGGACTTGGACTGCACCTGATAAACAGTATAAAAACCAAATTGACTATATTTTAAGCAACAACCCAAAGCTTTTCTCGAACATAGAAATTTTAAATAATAGTACATTTCCAAGTGACCACAGGCTAATAAGAGGCACGCTTCAACTACAAAACCTAAGGAAAAGCAGAATAACTTTCAGAACAACTCAAGCTGATCTATCAAACGACGCAAACCAACAGGCGTATCTTGCGGCTCTGATAGACAAATTAAAGCCAATCCAGTGGGAAAATGGAGAAAATGTAGAGTCGTTTTATGTAAAACTAGAGACGGCCATCAAACAAAGCCTCGATTCTGTCAGCTCTAGAAAAATATCAAAAGATATACTAACAGACGAAACAAAACACCTACTCAGAAAACGTATCGCACTTCAGTCAAAACCATCTAAAAATAAAGAAGAAAAAAAGGAACTCTCCGCTCTCTAGAAAACTACAAATAAGTTGTTAAAACAGGACTTCGATAACCATAGAATGGAAGTAATTGAAAAATACCTAATCACCACAGGAAGTCAGAAAAAAGCCTACAAGAAATTAAATACGGAAAAAAAAAATGGAAACCCACTCTGAATGATCCGATCACAACGAGTAAATCACAAACAAGAGAAAGTCTTATTAACACCGCCTCGAGTTTCTATCGAGATCTCTATCAACGAGTATAAAAAATGCGAAGTACATTTAGATAACCCAATTGATCCTTTTAAGGACAGCGAAATAATGGAAAAAATTAAAAAACTAAAGAACCAAAAAAGCCCGGGTCCCGATAACACCCCAACGAGGCCTTAAAAGTTGGGAGAGATGCACTAATATACTACATCACAATTCTTTTCAATAAGATATTGGAAAAACAAGAGATACTTACCTAAAAAATGGGGAGAATCTCAAATAATTTTGCTATACAAAAAAGAAAGCTCCTCAGATGTCAATAATTATAGACCTATTAGCTTACTACCGTCCATGTACAAACTGTTCGCTACGTGTTTAGAAAAATGAATAGCGCTAAATATAGAGGCAAACCAACCAGTGGAACAAGCCGGGTTCCGCCCTGGATATTCAACTGTGGACCATATCCACACACTTGACCAAGTAGTGGAAAAACACCTGGATTTAATCAGCTCTACCTCGCATATATCGATTACGCGAAAGCGTTAGATTCGACTTCCCACGCAAGCATCTGGCAAGCACTGATACGAGGAGGAGAGGAGTAAAGCAAGGGGACCCACTGTCACCCAAATTATTCATAGCTGTCCTCCAAAACGTCATGAAGGATTTAGATTGGAATAAAAAAGGAATATTAATTGGTACAGATGTTACATAACTGAAATACGGATAAATACCAAAATATTGGATTTATTCAACATAAAGATTACAGACATAATATGACAGACAATGATCGAAGAGTCAAGTAAGAAAATAATTATAACAATACGTCATGTAAAGAGGTTTACTACAGTCACCCCCTCCTAAGGAGTAAAGTGCTGAGGCGGCCGTCGCTCCCGACCAGACCTCCTTGGAGGTACAGGATCCTCTTCAGCATCCAAAAATTCTGAGTCCTCTGGGGTTGGATGCTCCTGGATAGAGTCCTCGGTTTCTTCCTCTTCTCCGTCAGTGGGAAGTGATGGAAGCGGGGCCAGCTGTCTATTTGAGACGGACGACTCTCGACCGTCTTTGTGTCTGACATATGAGTAAAAGGGTGTGCTCCTGACGAGATCCACCTCTTCCACATAGGGGTCGTTTTTGTTACGTATATTCTTTTTCATTAAAACTGGGCCAGGAACTAGCCAGGATGGTAAGGATTCTCCATTAGGTGACCTTCTTGGAAATGCAAAAAACCGTTCATGTGGAGTTGCATTAGTCGTTACACAGAGTAGCGAACGAATGGCATGAAGTGCGCGTGGGAGTGCTTCTTCCCAATGCTCAATAGGTAAATCCTTTGAACGGAGTGACAAACGTATCGTTTTCCATAATGTGCCATTCAGGCGCTCAACTTGTCCATTACCTTGCGGGTTATATGGAGTAGTATGACTACTTGCTATTCCATTAGCATTTAAAAATGTATTCAATTCGGTAGACATAAAGGCCGTCCCTCTATCGCTATGAATGAAAAGTGGTGTGCCATAAGTAAAAATTAAATCTTTTAAGCATTGTATGACTGTAGCGGATGTCATATCCTTGCAAGCGTATGCGAAAGGAAAACGGCTGTATTCGTCGATTATAGTTAAAAGATATTTATTTTGAGAATTCGATGGCAATGGCCCTTTAAAATCCAAGCTTATCCTTTCGAATGGTGCCAGAGCTTTTACAACATGCCCACCGCCTTTAAAGAAACGTGGTTTAATTTCAGCACAAACAGGGCAAGAAGTAGTGATAGACTTAATGTCATTTATAGAATAAGGTAAGTTCTTCGAGCGTACCCAGTGTGCCATTCGTGTAACGCCAGGGTGACAAAGGGAATTATGCAATTCAAATAGCTTGTTAGTGTTCATATGAGCGCATACTCGAGATAAAGCATCCGCCGCAAAGTTGTCTTTACCAGGGCGATATATTATATCATACTTAAAACATGACAGTTCTAGCCGCCAGCGCTCGATCTTTTCATTTTTAATTTTACTCGAATGCTTTTGATTGAACATAAATCCGACGGATCGTTGATCTGTGACAAGCAAAAAATGTCTTCCAATGAGATAGTGACGCCATTTTCTTAGAGATTCGACCATGGCACAGGCTTCTTTTTCTATAGATGACTGTTTTCGTTCTGAGTCTGAGAGTGTTCTCGAAAAGAAAGCTACTGGACGCCCCTTCTGAGATAATGTAGCGGCTATAGCGAATTCGGAAGCGTCGGTTTCTACAGTAAATATCTCGTTATGATCAATTGCAATCAAAGCAGATTTCTCTATATCAGCTTTCAAAGCTAAAAAACAATCTTTGGCCTCGTGACTCAATGGAAAAACTTTAAGGCCGATAAGAGGTTGTATCTTTTTCGAAAAATTAACAACCCATTTTGCGTAGTGAGCGAATAAACCCATTGCTCGTTTTAGTTCGGAGGAGTTATTCGGCAATGGTAAATTTATAAGAGGTTTCAGTCGTTCCGGATCTGGTTTAATGACATTGTTCTTGATGGTATATCCAAGGAGATTTATAGATTCCGTACCATATACGCATTTTGCTTCATTAAGCGTTAATTTATATTTTGCGACAGCAGCCATAAATTTATTCAAATTTCTGTCATGGTTTTCTCTATCAGTACCACAGACAGTGACGTCATCAAGATAAGCATAGGTGCCTTCAAGTTTTTCTTCTTTTATGATAAAATCAAGGGTTCTTTGGAAGGCTGCCACGCCATTTGTGATTCCAAATGGAATTCTGGTGAATTGATAAAGTTTACCGCAGACTTCAAAAGCCGTGTAAATTTTCTCTTTTTCCAAAATAGGTACTTGGTGATAAGCACTCTTCAGATCTATTTGACTAAAGTAGCTATTCTTTGCCACTTTGGACACTAAATTCTCTATATTAGGCAAAGGGAACGCATCAAGTAGGGTAAATTTGTTTATAGTTTGAGAATAATCGATAACAAGGCGCTTACGATGCATTCCACCCCCTGCGACAAGAACTTGAGCACGCCACGGCGAAATACTCGGTTCGATTACGCCGTCTTCTAAAAGCTTAGTAATCTCTTGCTCGATAAACTGTTTATCGTTGTCGTTAAACCGTCTAGACTTCACAGCTATTGGTTTGACGTCAGGTGACAGATTTGTGAAAACGGAGGCTGGTGGAACAGAAGCTTGCATCACGTTGCAGATATTCAGTGGCTCTCTAGTACCGCCAAAATTTAGTGTAAGAGCTGAGTGGTTCTTGAGTATATCGTGGCCGATGATAACGTCAGCGCATAGATTGTTAACAATCAAAAGTGGACATTTGTAAGAATGGTCTTCAAGTCGAATATTCGCAAAGCACAATCCATTGACAAAAGAGACATGACTGAGTGATGCTAACGTTATTGTCTGCTTGCACGGCTTTCGCTTTATGCGCATAGTCTGTACGAACTCCTCGTTGATAAAGCTGACTGAGCTGCCAGTATCAATAAGTGCATCGGCTCTAGTATCGTTTACAAATATTGGCACTGTGGCTTTACTGAGGCTGGATGGAGATGCCGCCGAAATGGTTGCACAGTCGGCTGATTCTTCTGCTTCATCTTCTACAGCAGCTGATATCCTGCGACTTCGGCAAACGTTGGCGAAATGGCCTTTCTTTGAACAGAGTTGGCAGATTTCATGAAAAGCAGGGCATTTTACTCTCTGGTGAACGTTTCCACCGCAGAAGAAGCAGCGCTTACGTTGGCTTTGACGCGAGGTGGAAGGCGGTATACTTTGTATATTGCCACTCTGTCGATTGACAGGCACAGCATTCATGCTTGATTGTATTTGATTAGAAGAGCTGATAATGAGGGCGTTAGCTTCAGCTGTTTCAAGAGACAGGGCTTGATTCAAAGCTTCATCCAAAGATAATGATAAATTTTCAAGTAACCGCTCTCTGATTTTGGTAGACGATATACCTGCTATGAAAGCTCCCCTTATTGATTGACTTTCGTGCTCCTCCGCTGTTACAGCTAGGAAGCTGCAGTCGCGTGCCAGAACTTTCAGAGCCCGAGCGTAGTCCGTAATACTCTCGTCAGGGCGCTGCTTACGACTGGCTAGTAAATGACGTGCAAGAACTTCATTCACTTTCTTGTTGTAAATTTTATTTAATAATGTGATAGCACTATCGTATGTTGGCGAGTCACGTATATGAGCGTAAACATTGGACGCCAAGTGATTGACTAACAGCTTTAGTTTTAAACTATCGGGCGTTGTTTCGGGCACTTCTTCGGCTATGAAGCTGTTGAAAGTGAATAGCCAGTGGGTCCAACGCACATCCGCTCCGGGGCTTGACGGTTCTGCATCAAACTTATCTGGTCGCAGGAACCTCGCTAATCCGTTAGTAGTTGTTACACCTGACACGGTATGCTCTGACTTCGTCTTCGACATTATTTATGTTGAATAAATTGTTACATAACTGAAATACGGATAAATACCAAAATATTGGCTTTATTCAACATAAAGATTACAGATATATGACAGACAATGACGAACAGTCAAGTAAGAAAATAATTATAACAATACGTCATGTAAAGAGGTTTACTACACTTATATAATTATATCCTGTTGTAAGGAAACTTGGTACCAGTATCTCGCCAACATTACAACACTATGCAAATGATTCAATTAGCATGCTTGTATATCCCTAATGCATCTAAGTGCACACTTAAGTGCATCCTAACAGCTAAGGAGCAAAAACACCCGCTAATTATATTACGGAGGGCTTGAGGATGTAATAATATGCAAACGCATGCAGCTGAGAATCTAGCTTCCCTAGAACGGATTCTATTAAGCGGGCAAAATCTTCTCCATTTATCATGCGATGCTGAAAACGATCTTATCTTCGCTGCGATCCTGGTACTTGTTCACTGGATAAGTTTACAGACTAGTTTCAAAATCCAATTCATTTTGAATTATTGGATATGATTCGAATTTCCTTATTGTTAATGAGGAAATACGTATACCTACGAAGACCCGCTAAAATTCTTCAAATCGGGCAATAATCTGGTGACCTGGTGGTCCTCTTGTATTGCTTCCCACTAACCATCAAGTGTCTGGACATCTGTTTGTCTGGACTTCTTATAAAAACGTTATCTAACATTAAAATAGCAAACGTTATCTAGCATTAAAATCACAAAACCCAAACCAAAAAGATGGGAATTGGGACCGATCTTACATACGAGAAGTATAAAATTTACCTCAAATTTAATTTCACATCCACACATTCTATTCTAATATAATGGTTGAACATGATGGTTTAAGGTTTACGACGGGCTGTGAGGACGACGGAACCCAGCTAATTCAATAGTTCTTTGGCTTCTATCAAAGTCAGTTTAGGTGCGAAAGACTGTTAACCAAGTAGAAGAATAATAGACGAATATTTTTTAGTAGACCCAAAAAGATACAGAAATTTCTAGTCTTGTACAAATCCTATGCAGTAAAAGGGCAACGCGGGAACAGTTTATTGCAGGAATTTATAATGTTGGACCCGAAATAAAAACATAATCTCGTCCTACGGTCGCATAATTAAGTACTAGCTAATTTCACACTGGCGGGATGTAGATGTTTTTGAAGGTGATGAAAACGCGAAAATTTAAGTTGTTTTAAATACATTTCATTTTTACATTGCAAATTATCTTTCCTCCGAAATATTTTCGCGGAACTCTGAAACAGAGTTCTTGATTAAAGCATTCCTATTAATTCGGTAACGGCAAAGACCCCTGGTAATGTTTTATGCCCAGTGCAAAATTTGCTAGATTCCTCGGTTGACTACTAATTACAATCGGCGCGCTCATTCAGACAAATTACTTTGGTGAGGTTGTTTGCGGTTTGGGAATTTGCTCTACTGGTGTATATGACCAAATTTCCACCGTATCAATGACAGGGGGAAACCCAATGTTGGCTATGAGAGTGAAGCGTTATCAAGTCAAGCATAAATAAGAAATGAACATTGCCTCAAACAACCGTAGCAATGCTTCTATTCCCCAAGAACATCTTCCATATACCACTAAGTTACTATTCATGAAAAATAAAAGTACTGCGCGCAAAAACCTATTTGGTATTCACGGCAGCTCCAAAAATAACGCACGAGTATTTTTCGTGCCTAAATGAGAGGACAAAACGGACACAAATCTCCAGAGACAAAATCACAACTTACACTAGCTTGTCACACACTCGCTCATGAAGCGCTGTGAGCGTTCATAAATCGCTAGTATAAAAGAGCTGTTAGTCGGCACTCATGGATTACGGTACAAACGTCCAATGCGGTGAAAACACTCTTATTGTTATACACATAAGGTTGAGTTTCGTGTAACTGATGGATGGAAGAAATTTGTGAATGCACGTCCTGCAACTGTTTACTGCGGTCATGAAATTCTTATTACAGTGGCATTAGGTTGAAATTCGCGTGTATATTCGTAGTAAACATTTGTTGTGTTGTCCGTCGCCATTATAATTTTTCAACCTGTCGTGCGACGCGGATCGCGCATTGTCCGCCAAATCCCGTTCATTACTATTTATTTATTTATCCATTTGCACTAAATACTATGGTAGTGAGATTAACTATTCAGCGACGTGGATGCGATAATGTAGGTACGTTTTTCAGCGTGATTTCGTAGATAGATTGCGGTTCAAAATTGTGGGATTACTCTCGTAAATAACGTTTAAGTTGTCTCCAGCCCATAAGTGATCCACTGCAGAGTTGGCTACTCTCTCAGTGCATGACTTTGAGAACATTGTGTCTCTGTCATTATGTGATCTGTCCAATTCTGTCTCCAGATCTTCCTGTCTCCAGATATTAGATTATATGACATATTTTTCGAAGTCTGATAAAAGTCATGTTGGATTCGAACCCAGATCTATCGTTCAAGAGATCAAATTCTTAGCCACTGGGCTATCACCACTGTCCCATTATACTCATGAATCTCTGAATTCCTAAATTGTAGTCTGTTTCTAAAATTGAAAACTTCCAAAAATCATCAAAGAATATAGAAGAAAAATGTAACAAGAAAATGTCTCATTTTTTGGAAAATTTGGTAAACTGGGGCCCAGCTCACGGATTTCAATTAATGTTCCCGCAAACTTGTCACAATTGTCTACAACACGTAGCTACGTATATGTAGTTGGTAGAAGCTGTGAAAATTCACGTGGTAGTATTCTGCATAGCTAGGTAGTATACTACTGTGAGTAGTAGGCAGCACGCGGCGCGGACAGGCGGCCTGGAGCGCTGCCAGCAACACTGGATGATACAAAAACTACTCTTGGATAGTACCAACAGAAAAGCGCCTACTACAGCCATCATAATCCACTGTGAGCAAACGAGCCTGGGGGGTTACTCATGAAATTATAGTCATTGGATCGTCATTAGATTTGTGTCATTTCGTACTTTGACAAATACACTAGCGCCTTATTTTTCCAATACTGAATGGATATTGCAGAACTAAACAAATTGAATGACATCTATTTGAATGACACTATGATTCAATCTTGGTCGATCCAGTTTTAACGCAATTTTTGCGTTCAAGAGTACCAAATCATTTGACAGTTCAGATTGGACCGGAATTAAATTGAGATTGTTTTCATGAGTAAGCCCACTGGTCTTTATAAAAGTCATGATTTGATAATAGTGATTCAAATAAAACCAGAGAGTCTACCAGTGACGGGGCCTTAACACCATGGCTTGCGTGCTGTGTGCAAGTGCTTGTAAAAACCGACAAGAACACGTGTTGCGCGTACAACGTCACGGCTACAAATGCAAAACCGCATAACTATAGTAGCCGTTAATTGTAGATTGGTCAATGTACGACAGCTAACTTTGTAAAGTATTACCAAATATCGCATAAAGCCAGCGTGGTAGACTATAGCCTTCATCCTTCTCATTGTGAGAGGAGACCCAACCCTGCAAAATCCGGGATTAGATATCTAACACCTAGATCCCGTCACATTCGCTGCAGCTGGCCGGCGGCAGTGCCGAGCAAACACATCGTGTTTTCGTTCCATTAACGCCTCCGCTCCGCGCCGCCGCCGCGCTTACCAGGATGCAATGTAAACAATCAGCTGCGATTATCATATTTTGGTTAAGCGATTAGCTGTTTTACATCTTTAGCAATACGGGCAGTAAGCCACATGATGTTAACTGGTCGGCTGCTTTTAAGCACGGGTCTCTCCCCACAACAGGAGGAGGTCTGGGGCATACGTGGTGTATGTATGCAGTTCAAATGCGGATACGAGTAGCACCACCATGCTGTTCAAATGTGAAACAGTCTAGCTAGTAGCTAAACCGTGTCGGACGTTTCCGATTGTCGGTTTAACGACTACCTACCGGGAGGGACGGCTTAATGTGCTCTCCGATGCACGGAAGCTTAATTAAAATCACCAATAGCGGTCACCCATCCAGGTATTAGACCGTGTCGTAGGATTGCTTAACTTTTTCAATCGCTTGCGATATACTCAAGCAGCGGAGCTATGCGCGCTTCGCTTTAATACTCAATCGTAATTTTGTACAAGTGAAAGCAACATCACATACTCATACAACAGTCCATCGACCCACATAGTCCAGCGTGGTGGACTAAGGTCTACATCCTTCTCATTGTGAAAGGAGACCCGACCCTGCAGTGGGTCATTAATGGGCTACAAACAAAGCAACATCACTGGTCTCAGATTAGATATCTAATGCCTAGATCCCGACACAAACATGATCGCATCGGTTCGTCAAATCGTCAGTGTATCGTCGGGAATCATCGGGAGGCGTCGTCCATCCTCGGGTATCATCGTATATCATCGGGTAACATCGGGAGGTGTCACGGGCAACTCAATCACCGGCATTATCCACGGCAAGTTTCCGTAATCGGAGCCGGCTTGCTCTCTAACCGCCTATTGATAAACAGGACTCCGATATCGGGTTACGCCGGAGTTTCCTCGGACCAATTGCACAATTATTGAAAGAAAAATTCTGTACGACGTTACCTTCATAACACGGAACTCAAATTTGTGACCCAACCAAGTCTGTCACCAACCTGAACTTAGCCAGTGTGATGAACTAAGACCTTCACACTTCTCACTGTCAGAGCAGACCCGTCCCTGCAGTGGGCCACTAATGACTTTCTTCAGATACAGCAACTTTCTTTTCATGGACTTTAGGATTTGATCCAAGGTTATTGCTGTTGTGCTGCTGTTTATATAGCACACAAATCATCCAAATATTATGTTGAGCCATTTTTAACCAAATAAGCAAACATCTTAAAAAGTTGTTTCTCTCACGTATTCTTTCGAGATAGCATGATTTATTTCAAACCTATTCGAGGTCCTTAATCATCAGTGAATTATGTAGTTCTTTTGTATCAGAAATGAAAATCACAAAATATTTAATGAAAAATGGTCAGGTTTAATTTATATTTTATTTATATTTATGCGGTCAAAACAAAGAATTTGTTAGCAGAGAACAGAGCGAACTAAACTAGATAGACTTACCCAGCTGTCCAGTCTTGTTGAAGGAATTCCCGCTTACAGTCGGTCGGTAGTCAGTTAATGCGTGATGGATGGACGTGGCGTGACTGGCCACTGCTTCCCGCTGCTTGATAATAACGTGGAATGTTTTGACTAACTTCCGGTTCGCTACGAAAAACTCCAACAACTTTTATTGAGTTACGAAAGCTCTGGCGAACTTGATTCGATGTGTCAATTTTTTTTATCTAGCGGTAAATATGTTTGTAAACGCATTTTTGTATTGATTCGTTTCTTAAAACAGTTAATTAGTTGCCTTTTAAAGGACTTACAATAGGGTTTTACACCATTTTTTAAAAACTGTTTTAAATGAATCCATATGACGGGATTAACCAGAAGAATATCAAAA
>DWIY01000647.1:0-12207 GCA_018248615.1 Erynnis brizo brizo
GAAAACAATCTCAATTTCAATTCCGATTCCGGTCCAATCTGAACTGTCACATGATTTGGTACTCTTGAACGCAAAATCGCGTTAAAATTGGATCGACCAAGATTGAATCATAGTATCATTCAAATAGATGTCATTCAATTTGTTTACTTAGTTCAATATAGAAATATCCGTTCAATATTGGAAAAATAAGGAGCTAGTGTAATTGTCAAAGTACGAAATGACACAAATCCAATGACAATCGATCGGAATTAATTTCATGAGTAACCCCCCATTTCTTCAATTGCTACTAGCTTTAGATACAACTACTGATATTATTCATTAATTTATCGCCGTAACATACGATCTAATATACGATACGATATCACTTGTAAAAGACTGCACCTAATGTTGCAACTCAACGCCATATACGAACTGGCAGAGCCGGTGGTCCGGGCCAAGTACTACTTGACTAGTCTCAATAAATTCAATAATCGAGTTAGGTAATTCGCGAAATGGGACGCGACAACGATCGCAACACCGCGCGACTTGTTGCTTTTATTTATTCAATCAACTATTGTTGTGGACTTGTGACACCAGTTTGGTTTATCTTATATATCATTTATATAGTAGATACAGAAGTAGCAAGTAAGGCTCTGTTATTACCTAAATTAATAATGAACGATCAAGACTTAAAAAGGGACTGGTCTGTCACAGTCTGAGTAGATAATGAGATCTGCGGTATATTGTGTTAGTCCTATTGGATTAATTTGGAATAAACTTTATATTTAGGCTCTTTGATTCTTCCAAATGCTTCCAAATCAGGTGCTACCGATTGTGGAGAATCAAAGTCCAAGAACTTTATTGCTTCGTGGCTAGCTTCAAGGGAAGCTTAAATTAGAATTAAAGAGTCGTAAGTATGCAGGTGACATAAATATAAAGTCACCTAGTAGGTAACATATTTCATAGAAAAAACTCTTTAAAACACACAAGTTAAACAAACGCAAATTCTACGACGCCACCATTTTGGCGCGCAAACGTATCGATGGCGACACCAGACTTGTTTATTCAAAACTAGGCGCGATTGTTATTCCGTTCACGTTGCAACAACTTGCAAATGACATCTTCACGTAATCGTGAATTTGGGGTCCATGACCTCTCGTCGATTTCCGGCGCGGTGGCGCGTGCGGCGAGCCGAGATCACTTCCGGTTTAGGGCTGCGCGCGCGCCGATAAGAAACTGGGGCTCGGCATACTAACGTGATAAGGTTTTAGCGAGGTTTTCTATTAGCACTTTGCTCATTTTATCAATTCTTTATTTAACTAATGTATTTAAGCCTCCTAAGTATGAATACTTTGTTGGCTTTTTAAAGTTTAATGGTCGAAAATCGATTCTATAGTATGGATACTTTTACACTTTAGTCTATTAAATTTTGATTTAGTTAATTCGGGAAGCGAATCATCCATGTTGATGTTCTTAGGTAGGTACAAAGTGCTCTAGTTCCGTCTTCTTTTGTCCGAAAAACCGAAAAATATTTATTATTAAAATATTTCCACTTCGAGAAGCTACTAGATGAATACTTACCCGTTGAATCTTTGAGTAAGGACTTTTCTTTATAGACAAAAAAAAATGTAGAGTGTAATGTAGCTTTTATTTCATTTTATAAGCGGCTGTTTTTGATACCTTTAATAAAGAATCCTTGACAACTCAAACAATTCAAAGTTTAATTATGTTTATATAACGCCCGAAATGGCCGACCATTTGCCTGTACGCCATGGTGTTGCCCACGTGGCAGGAAAGTATTACGTCACGGGCTGTGACGTCATACCCGTGTTTCCGTCATTGGGCAACGTGTGACGTAATGGTTTTTACTACGCTGTTGTTTCTCGCTAACATGTCAAAGTGGTGATTGCTGAGTAACCGGTGCTCGACATGTGTACTGAAGATACGCGGATATGGGTAGGTAATGTAATGATCGACAATTTTCCTCTTGACATATAAAGAAGGATGAGGTAACTACACAGTAAAGTGGAATCGTCTATATAAACCTCTGATAATTTACGGAAAATTGAAAAAAAAAAACGTGTTTAAATCAGAGGCTATCATAGACTAAACCAAAAATACATAGATAAGTTAAGATGCTCGACATTGTGTAACATACGATCAAATTGTTGTTTTTAAAAATAGTTTATAAAAATTACTTATCATTTTACCGGCCTAAGCCTAGGCCTAATCTGAGGGCAGCAGGAATCAAATGCCGAGAAATTGAGGTGAGGAGAATTTTAGTGCTTTACGCTTTTTGAGGTTACCACATATTAACAAACTCAAATCATATTAATAATAACCTACTTATAATTAACTTAAAAACTCAAATCGTTAGTCTGATCTGTTCCCATTCTTATCTTTACATTATCCAACTATAAAAATTTGCAAATTCTTCGAAAACCCCTAACAAATTGAAGACTCCAGAACAATTATCATAAACTGATCCTTCGCACGAGCGTCAGTGTCATAAAACTTTATTGATTGTTTATAACACGTTCAGTCTTGGATCGCGATGTCACTGGTGTCGAAGTGGATAAACACTGGACGTGTACCAAGGATGGCGCTGTCGTCACGCGGATTGAGTCATTGCATGTGTCGCCGTAATCGTGTCAGCGTCCGTCGCGGAATAGAATCAAGGCTATATTGTAAGCTAGGGCTGAACCAACTGGCAGTTATTGTCCATTTATAACCGACTTCAAAAAAGGAGGTTATTATATAAGGAGAGTTCTGCTACTTTCTGCATGTCTGTTGACTCAGACGTGATCCCATTAAGAATGCGATGTCACTGGTGTCGAAGTGGATAAACACTGGACCTGTACCAAGGATGGCGCTGTTGTCACGCGGATTGAGCCATTGCTTGTGTCGCTATGCTGTAACCGTGTCAGTGTCCGTCGCGGAGTAGAATCGAGGCCATAATATTGTAAGCTAGGGCTGACGCTGAGGGAAAAATGAAGCTTTATAATAGGCTTGAAAAATTTTGCTAATCTCGATATTTCAGCTATTTGAAATTTCTTCAATTCAATTAAATTAATTGTTTTAAATGCTGATTTTTGTAATTTGAAATTGTTTGTAGCATAATAGAATATTTTGATATAATTTTCATTTGATTATTTTTCATGATGCTTAACTTCGAATCGCAAAGTTAATAAAAACCGACGTGAGATGAAGTGATTTTAACGTTAATTATTGTAAAACGTATAAACAATCCTTATTTTTTACACACATGTGTTTTACACACATTAGATGAAGTAAGTTTACATTATAGTATTTTATTGGTCGAACGTCTACGTGCTCTTTGTTAGGACTGCATTGGGATTGCATTTTAATCATGACAATATTCTAAGTGACAACCCTATTAAATACAAATCAATATAGCTGAATCGATCATAGCGCTTATGACTTTTTATCGGCTCGTGCTCGTGTCACAAGTAGGTATGTTTTTATCCCATTAACGATTAATAAGTTTGACGAGTCTTTTAATTGACTTACTGCGAGAAGGAGTCTAAATAATGTTATCTTTTTTATAACGATTATATTTAAGAAGTATAAAGAAAGGTTTAAGATAATAAAAACAGTTTTTTATTTATTTTTGAAGAGCAAGTCAAATTTTTTAAATTTTACTAGGTCTTCAGGTAGGTACCTGACTAGGTACCTAATCCAAAGACACTGTACTACCGTTACTGCATTACCGTAGGTTACGTTTAGAAGCAGATAAAATAACACAGTAATTCTGTTTGATATATGACCTAGATTTCACGATTCACAGCCTAACCGGTACACAGATGACCTAAATTTCCATTTATTACTTGTATAACGTTGGCGGTAAAGCGTCTGGAAAGGACTTCAAATGGTGACTACAACCATCTTGGTAAAGGTTGGATGGACTAAACATCAGAAGGAGAAAACGGGATGCTGCTGAATCTAAAAGGCTAGGCTAAAGAAAGTGGTGTCGGTTAGAGGTCTCCTATATTACACATATTATGTCCTGTAGAGTAATGTCGCTGTTGTATGCAACGAATAGGTTGGTAGAGCCATTGAGCTTTACAGCCGCGCCGACCTTAACCCGCCAGAAAGCATGTTCTTCACATCTTGTGATTTGAGTGAAATTTAAAAAAATAGGATTTCAGTTTATTTTGGGGTTTGGACGCGATTTTCCTTGATGTTCCCTTTGATACTCATTTACCACTTACCATAAAAATATGTGACTAGTATTTACCGTCAATTACCTACTTGTAACAAAATGGTAACGTTAACTTTTAAATATACGGTTGCTGATTTAAGCTAGTGCCTGCATACATTCTGATGGTTTGTACGCCAGTCCAAGACCCATCTGTCAATTTGTGTGTGAAATTGTCAATAAAACTAAAGTTTTACCATAAGGATCGTTAGCAATCTCTAAATAAGGAAAAGCCTTATTTTATACAATTTTCTATCTCTCTGTTCACCTACAGTTGTCAGTAAAAGAGGCCCTTATAGATACAAACTAAGATAGATTTTTTATAACACAACTTAAATGATTTCTTAGTTTTCTTTATATCTCAAATAAGAGACACTGCGGTATATTTCCGTTCAAATGTTTCATTATCATACGATTATCTTAATCCATGATTTCTTATGGACTACACTTGGCACCAATTCCACAGAAGGTACATTTTTGGAATAAAATGTATGATATTTAAATGTAACGTCCAATTGTATCATCTTCTTGTCTTGTCTAAGGATTTCTGATAGTCTTGCCAAGAAGATACAAATAAGCATCTCATTTCTTACTTAAGTCTTTCAAATGGTAACTCTTAAGAACCTATCTCTTAGCTATTTTTAATTAAGATAGTACTCTTCTGTAAAGGTAAAGTAACTAGTGTAAAAAACTGCTTTCAACTCTGTTTTCTTCACAATTTTAATTAAGATTATAGAGGATTATTTTTTGTATTTTACAATTGTTTTGTGTAATACCTATTTCCTGTTATTTCATTGTTGTTGCCAGGATATTCATTATATTTTTTATTCATTAGCTTGAAGCCTCTCTATGCCGGGCCGGTTTCCACAACATACCGTCATGTAAGTGACGGATATGTTACAAATTAAACGTACCTATAATTTTACAAGTATTATTATAATTATTATGTTCTATTAATAATTATGTCTCTCCTCCTCAGTAGGTCCCTATCCCTAGATGATCGCTTTCACTTTACCAACCAAAACACAGGAGCTTGTTAGTTTCTCGGCTGCTTATGTTATTTTTCACAATAATTTACGCACGTAATTTCAGTCAGACTTGAAATTATCACCAAGTTATAGCAAATATCCAAAGCAAAATAATCCTGTCCATTCCAAATTCGACTCCTAAACCCTCAAATACTCGTAGATACTGCAGCGTCTGACTTCGTCATCCGACTCCGGCCACCCTGTTAATATTTGAAATATGTAGGTAGAGGAAGGTATTTATAGATATTTTCGGAGAGAAACCGGGTGGCGGCCGAGGGTCCTAAGATTTATGACGGAGCGGGAGAGTCCCATCTAACTGGGCTCCTCAGTGCTGCGGTACAGTTTAGAAGCGCAAGCGGGAATTTTAAATTATAACGGGATTATTAGGTACTTACTGAATTATTATGAAATATTATGAGGTGAGACAGGGATGTGTTGATGTTTGTAAATTAATCGCAAGTAAATAACTCCCAGGTATAAACAGAGCTCTGCGATTCTACCTCTGCCTTTATTATAGTCTTTTTTCATCAACACGGGAGTTTATGTTATTTATGTATTTTTTAAATTGTTTTTCTTCTACACATCTTTTCCAAGCCGTTTATTATCTTAAAGTTTACAGTCGCAGTTCATTGTTGTCGCAATTTATTTAACTTTTAATTATGAGAAGAATGTGTAGTAGAATGTGTAATTGCCAGCAAAACAAAAAAAATGCCCAATCGTTAAGAGTAAAAAAACACATAGCTATCGTACTCGCACTTACTACAGTTTCCGTAGTGGGTACTTCGATTGTCATTGGAAGTTTAGTTTGGTTTTGCTCTTTAGGTTTAATAGGTACCAAATTTTATAGGTAATAATACTCTTATGTTTCAGGGCAAACCCTAAGCTGAATTTCGAACGCCTCACACCCTTACGGGCTAAGGGCAACTCATTTCGCCGCCCAAGACTATCTGCGTTTCAAGATATTTTTCTTTGTAATGCTATTGTTGGAAGGAACTATTGATAGCTTCGTAAATACGTTGCTATTTTACTGTACTTATCCCATGTAATGAAAAAGCTACGCAATCTTATTATTGTATTCTCTGTGACGATAATAATAAAATTACACTTATATTTGTATCCATATATAATCTTGGCTTTATTTTCTGTATTTATAACAATATAATTATTAGTGATTGGCTTTCATTATTGGTAGTATACCGTGATGTACGATTATGACGATACTCCTACCAAGAAAACTATTTTGGTGTAGATTGTGTCAACAAACATTTATTTCTACGCAGTAAATAAATAGAAATATAAAAATCAAACGTCGAATTGCTTAATTGGTACACCAACTCAATTCGGTTGTCTGACACTTGGCAATACTCGTGTAAACAATTGGTTAATTTGTTGACTCGATTCGATATCTCCTACACATTCGCTATATAATTGAAAGCTTAATTTCGCTTCAGTACAACCTGATATAGACGAGACTAAACAATCGTAGGATTGGAAAAAAGCAACAAATATTCGTCTGACGTTTTCATTCTCAAAGTCATGCGCTTCATTTATGAGATTTTCAGTTACGAGTATTACGGCTGTGAGGTCAAAATCAAAAATACACAAAAGGATAAAAGAGATGATTGAGTCATTGGGTCAACATGGGTGTGATCACAATCAAGAAACGTGATATTTTGATTATGTCTAAAATTTTATACAAGGTTCTCAAGGATTAGGAGTATAGCGGTCGGACGTTCAACCGTTCTACTGTACCTATACCTACTGCTTATGCTGTGCATTTACTACTTATGTTAGAGTTTAGAAAATCACCGGAAAATGCACATTTGTGCATGTTCCATTTATCTACATACGGATTGCGTAAACGGATAACTGCCTAGGCGGCAGAAAGTGGCGTTTCTGTGAAATCAGAACTTCGTATACGAACGGAAAACGATAAAATATCATGTTAATACGATATAGTACTATATTAATTATCAACTTACGAGTTTATCCTACTTATGCGAGAACGACAGCAATTTGTGATTCGCTTGTCAACACTTACTAATATAGGTACATTTTGTTAAAACCATTGAACTTTTACGAATGAAATATGGACGTAAGATTTTGATTGATGGCGCAAAAACTTATTGATATCGATAATTGCAGCACTCAAAGTAATATATTAAGCGCATTTTATTGACTTTTACGAGCCGTAAAGATCGTTGTTTAACTACTGTAATGATTAACCAGCGAATAAATGATCACTGTCCGGATTTATGTTCATAGTTAATTAATTGTTATAGTATTTTATAAATTCTCATGTTTAATAAATAAATAGTTTCAAATTTTAAAACTAACAAACCCAATAAATTAACGATATTTTTGTCTTTCAGATGATTACACAAAATAATTTCGTCACAAATCTTTGTCAAATACGAGTACAAAATCGAATATTGATAACTATAACTGTGATTGAATCAATACTTAACTAGCTTTTCCTTGTTATATTTAAATCAATTGCAAATATGCACGACTATTTGCAAAAGCTGTTTACGTCATCCCTCATTACCTTTATTTGACCACGTAATACGAGCCCAAAACAATCTTATCGTTTACCTCAATATTACGATCATGTGGCATGTCATGTTGGTATCGCGGAGATGTTTGAAGGTACAAAAAACGCCCTCGAGGATGTGTGACCGACAAGCTGCGTCGGCGCACGTGGCAATGGGCCTTTCCGTTATTTGACAGCAGGTAAAGATTTTTTACAACCAAATTAGTAATGGAATATTCCAGTTGAGGCAATCGTAGTTGGAGTTAAACTAGTAATAGTAATAGTGGAATGTAAATGTGCAATAACGTCACGTATTTAGAAGATCGCAAGAAGTCGAAAAAGATTGGTAGTTGGAACCGTGAGTTGATGCAAATTTAAAGCGCGTATCCATGATTCCCAAAGCGTTAGTCAGTTCCAATATACAACAGTAGTTAAATCTCGTCAGAGGCCTCGGTTATCGGTTACTTGGAAACAACAAACAGACGGGCCAAAAGCCAGTAATTCAACCATTCCACATTGAGCAGCGTAGTGTGAAGAACGCTCCAAGATTTCCTGAATTGAGAAGAATTATTTTTATAACTATTACTTCTTTCGAGGTATTTATATTCAATATTGAAGAAATGCATTGCCCTATCTTTAGATTTAGCCCTATCTGTATATATTTAGGGTTACCATGCATCGTTGAAAAAAAGAGAACGTTTTATAGACTAAGTTTAAAAAACACTGCGCAAAACGAGTCTCAGGCAGCCGGGAGGCCTTGGCTTTGGTTGTCTTGATCAAGAAAGGCCTGTGGCCAATATTATCTCAAAAAGCTTAAAAAGCAGAATTTAGCAGTATCAGTTACGCCTCTCTCCGTCTGATGCATCATTCGTCACGTATCGCCGAAACTATAATTTAATAGATTTATTACAATCGGTATCAATGCGTTCCGGGTGCAACATTCCGATACCTTTTTCCCAATTCTCTAATTTGTGTTCGTTCTACCACTTTTTGCCGGTCGGAGTGGCGGTTTGTTTTCAAAAGGGTTTTTTGTTAACTATCTGGTAAAAAGTCACCCTAACGGTATATGGAGGTTGTTCGGCAAGGATTTTAAGGATCACGAAAAGCGAATATCGAAAGTTCTCGAAGATTCAAAGATATCTTAGAGATATAAAATTTTGGAATCGGATCGTCTTAGCTGTTAGTCTTGGGATACTTTTGCAGACAAGCATTCACTTAAAAACCCTATTGTATTTATAAAGTTTCACCTTAAAATTTTGATTTAAAAAGCGTTTCACCTTGATTCGTTTACATTATTTGCCAAAATTATTATGTACTACCACCATGCAAACCTCATCTTCTACATATAATGGTAATGTATGGTGAGATCCACTCCACCATCATGCTTTCTGATATTTAGATAGGTAACAATAATTAAAATTATAACCATACTTTTATCAATATAAGCAATTTCCTAACCGTGAAAGCGATATTGTAACACTCATTACTAATCCCTCTAATAAATGAGATTTTGCATTTAAGTGATGAAGATAAAACTGCAATCAGAACAAAGAAAGAAAGAATCCATATTATTGAGTAGCTCTGCTTAAAAATAAATCTAGAGGCGGATTAATTTATTTGCTAAAGAGAGGATTGGCGGCAAAATCCCCGAAGAATTGCACTGAGTCTAGACATGTAACGTCTGATTCTATACAGAAGCTATATCTATTCAGTCTGAATTGAGCGAAGACCGTTTTTATTAGTGCATTCCGAGTATCGAGGAATACTATGAAGCATACGTGATATAGGGCTGATTTTTTATTTTCTGCGTTATTTAGATAAGATACCTATATGAAAAAAATCAATATCTAAACGATCATTGCAAGCGAAAAGCGTGCAGGTAGTTACTACATAAAATGGTCACTGCAAACCATGTATAACACCATTCAATCATAAAATAGGACTGCCTAAGATAGCTGTTAGCGTTGCTACTTGGAAGGACTTATCTAGACGTAGACGATCGCCTGTTTGCTTCAACCACATCTCCCCAACTGAAAGAAGACATGAAGAGTGAGTTTGGTTGTGCTGCTATAGATGATAATGGTTTTACTATCTGTACCAGTTACTTGGTTTTGTTTTGGGATCGGACAAAATTGACACTGCGTCTTTATGTATATGCATAGCTTCCTAATCTTAAATCTTGTGATGTTATAAAAATCATTTCCAGTAAGTCGAAAGTTCCAGAAGTCAGTGTATGTCTTGTTCGTCACATCCGAATAGTTAAGAAGCGGTTCCGATCACCACCTAGCCCTAAAATAGCATTATAGTTCATGAATAGACGCAGAGTGATCGCCCTCATATTGCTATTTTCAGATAACGTATTCTTCAACGCCAGACACAAAAATGTTGTTTTTATACTGTTGCTATATTTGGTATAATGTACTAACATACTTTAAATTTTTCACATTTCGTTTGAGTTTGTTTTCAAGAAATTGCATCCGTTTGTAACATATTTAGTAACATTGTAACTATAATATTATTAACAATGTAAAATAAATTTTATAAATAAGAAAAATATGGAAAACTTTACTACAATTCATAGTTTTCCTTTTTTTATTACCTAATTAAAATCTAATTAAATAAAGAAAGCTTAATAAATTGTGTCACCTTAATTTGATTTCGGTACATTATTTTTTGTTTAGTAGACAATTAAATACCACGTTTTTTTTTACAAAATGTATTCTAGTTGTATGAGACAGCATCTCCCACGGCTATCAAAATAATAGTCACAAATTTACGTATCGTCCAATGCTAAGGCAGTTCTAGAAATAATTAGCATCGACAAAAAACTGTAATTGTTTGAAAGAGCAAAAACATCTTTACCAACGTGATCGTCATATAGGACATTATGTTTTGTAATGGTTGTGGCCTCAAATGTTTAATGTTACAGAGCCTTGGAAATGACCTTTAAATATTGTACACGTATGGCTAAAGATTTTTTACCCTGTCAAAATACAATTTAAGAGGTAAACCGGTAAGTTTAGTTCATGAGTCACGATTAATTAAATATCAAGTGATATAAAATAATAATAATTGTAGGTATGTATAGATTTTATTACCTCAGTAGCTTGATTTCCAATAAGATTTTTTTTTCTGAAAGTTGTTTTTTTAAAGATGATATTTGTGATTATTTCGCGACAGGATAATCCCGGAAAGGGGCGCTGATCGCTGTCAGTGTAACACGTTAATTACCTCGGTGCATTGAGCGCTGGCACATGCATGGCACTGGTTTATCATATCATATATACATATCGCTACCTGCAGGTTCAATTGGGGTAACTGACAAAACACGATGTTTCAGGAGAAGCATTTAATGTTTTTTTTCGTCTTTAATCGATCATAACTTTTTGTCTATATGACCTTTTTTTCATTTTCTTTTATAAAAATGCTTAGAATACGGCGAATTTCTGTCTAAAATGTAAATAATATCCAAAGAAACTCTATAATAGAAAATAAATTTCAGTTACACCAATTTTTTTTAATACTATTGACAGTTACACCACATTCAGCATAAAATGTTTTTAAAGCAATTCAGGTTAAAGTGATGTAAAGACAGTTGTAAATCAAATGATTTAATCGTTTTAATGTAAGAGCCTATAATATATGTGTAACAGGTTACTGTCTATTTTAGTTAAATTAGGTAAATAAAAATGTAGAGAAAAACAAAATAAAATCCTGTTGCTTTTTACACTAATTTTACTTAGATCCTAATAATGTTAATTTTGTAATAAGAATTAAGGTTTATAATGAAATAAAAACCTTTTATTTTTTAATCAACACTATATTTATTGCGAAACATTAAAAAGAATCTAAAAAATAGTAACCAAAGTAATCAACTGGCTAGACAGAGTCAACAGAGGAGTCATCTTCGTCCGTTTGGTTGAGTGTGTCTTGTATTTTCTTAGCATAAGGTAGGTAAATCCCCATGATATCTGCTAGGAATAACACCATCATTGCATAGCTTTGTCAAATCTTTATATTTGATTTCTGATATGGCCAATCTTTTTTTATAAAGGGGTTCCAATTCTTGGAATGCCTTTTTTAATTTTATTTCTAACGTCTCATTAGAAGCTAATGGTGCAGTATTACTCTCAAGGAACAGTCCTTACAACCTCTAGCAGTACCTAGTGGATAAAAAATACTGTAATGTTAAGGTTTTAAAAATACCCAGATAGGTAGGATTTCGGAGTCAATAATCGGATTCCGGGGACTGATTTACGCCACTAACATCAATAAAAGAAAACAAAAAACCCGACTGCGTGAATAGGTAACAAGAAAGCTAAAAACAAGTGGATAAATAAATATTTTTAAAATATAATTATATTATATTTCAATGATCATGATTGACAGCATTCACTAACGCAGTCGGGGGCATCAAATACATTATCTTGGTATTCCTATTTTGTTAT
>DWIY01000648.1:0-12205 GCA_018248615.1 Erynnis brizo brizo
AGTAGATCTTTATTCTGAGTTCGTCTGAGGATGTGTATAGTTTTCAGGAGTGACGCCACATTACTTAGGTATGCTTGACTAATTTCCCCTGAAAGAACCAATAAATAAATGGGTGACACAAATGTGGAAAAGGTAAGCATCCCTTGCACGATTTAAAAGTACCATCTAATTAATTAATTTACTAGCAACAAATAACGGTATCTATTTTCTATCGGTTTTTTTATACGAATGTTTGAATCCATGCGTGCTAGCCGTATAATGTCTAAGTTAAAAGATCAATCGTTCCTTTAAACAATTCATGTGTTCAGTGGTCATAGTGAATGACAGGCCACAGTCGGTGGTTCTGTTGCCGATTCCGGGAGCGTATGTGGAATGTAATTGTAGCGCGCCATTTACGGGACGTCCGTTGGGGACCCACTGCAGACATGTCACACTCACACCCACAGAGAGGTTTGGAAATCAATAATTTTCTGTACTGTAAACCTAAACATGTTTGTTAAGATTTAGTCTGAGCGACGTGCCTGTCTGGCTGGCTGTAACCCTTTATGTCTCACCGTTGGACACGTCTCACGGCCCACAACAGTGGGAGGCTAGGAGCATACTCCACCATGCTGCTCCAATGCGGATTGGTGGATAAACGAGTTAGTGGCCACCACCTGTGTTTTCAAACCGTCTATAGGGCCTCCATTTAACAATTTTATTATATTATTGATGAGCAACCGGAACCGACGGCTTAACGTACCCTCCGAAGCGTCCGACGTAGCGACGACGTAACGAAGCAGCCTAGCTATGCGGGCTTCAAAAGGTATGAAATAATTTGTTTTAGTACGTAGTTGTGTGGTATATAGGTACCTATAGTGAAGCAGTCAATTCACTTTTGGAATTTGAAGATAATACTTTCCGGTGCGAGCATTTTTGTCATTCTCCTATTGTGTAGCCTCACGTTTAAAGCGCAATATTGTCAACCGGTTATCCTCACTTCAAACTGACGTAGAACTGTATTTGCCGATAAAAGTTTTATACCGATTTTTCTATTGTTTTTTTTATGACACAGGAGTGGCAAACGAAAGTGTTGGCTACCATATGAGTTTGTATGTAGTAGGACTCAAATATAAAATTGAATTCAAACACACCGTATGTGCTACTAATTCTTACATGTAAGTTATATGTATATTGATAAAATGCAGGAGAGTGATCTGATCCTCTTGTATCTATATGGTAAAGGGGTAGCTTTTTCTATTTGTTCAGTGGATTTTAATAAAAAAAAACTTTTAAATGACAATTATTTTGTTTTCGACAGTTTTAATCCGGTAAAAGGTCAAAGGTTTTTTGACTAAAGGTTTATGTACCTATTCAATATGTACTTTTACACTTTTTTAAGCAATATTTATAAGCACTGTCTGTCATTCAGTACATTCATTGTCGCCTCTAATCAATTTCATTCTCGTCACTGGTTGTGTTAGTATGTGGGTAGTGTGGTAGTGCTATTTGTAAGAAAGAATGTTTTATAAAATATATGAGTGTATTTTTCATGAAGGTATTTGGCGACCGAAAAGTTGGTTTCTTACCGCATTCATGTTATATAGATGGCAAGGGCGGTGCCGGCAAATAATAACTAGCTAAATTTCGAATATAGAGGCAGAGTTAGGTGATAATAATATTATGCAAACTAATAACGAGCTGTGACCTAAGTTTAATAACATACAACCAAATGTTCATTTTCATTTCGATCTGACAGTGAACGTAAATAGCAATGTTGGTAGGTTCTATATCTGAATTGTAATTATGCTAAATAATATTGCCGCATGACTAGTCTCGCTCCGAATCAATGGGTACAAAGAGAATTATACTTACATTGGTATTAGTTTCACTGTTTGCGGTAAAACGCTCTACTGGTTAGCAATATCGTATCGTAATAAAAAATAAATGAGCTTTAGTGAAACTGAAATGTAGCGTCGTCGCGGTAAGGAAGATAAATTATTATTTTATTGAATAACTACCTTTTGCCAGTGATTTTGAGGGAGTTAAAATGAATCTTGTAGTTTGGTTAATCCTCTCTACCTGTGTAGAAGTAATGTCTCTCCATCCATATTCTCTCATATATTAGGGAGAGTATAAGTTCTACAAAAGATACTGTGGTTTATTAGTTTTAAAAAAGTCTCCCGAATCTTATGAGTTACTAAATTAAATAATTAAATTTTATAAGTAGATAATATTTTCAATGGATACTTCCATAATATCCGGTTAAAGTGATTCAAAAGTATCTATCTATAATGAATACGTATAATAATAACCTACGTTATTATACTAGTAATGTTAAGAAACTTTGTAGAAAGGTGATGTTATTACATTGACATTTTTCTTAACGCGACAAATTAAATGAACTGCCTTATAGCGAACTTCGCACTAATAAACCAAACGATTTCTCGTGTTATCAAATAAACTGACAAGGAATTTCAAGACCTTTTATACAAATATTGCAGATATTTGAGCACTGTATGTCAATTTGAAGTGCGAGCGAATTTTCGGGTCACCGCTCACGCCTCCGCTGCGCCAGTGGAGAGGTACAGTAAAGGAAAATATTTTGACTTTTCACTTTGTTGTGCCTATTCGGCTTTGCCCGGTATAAACTTTGTTAGCATCATTGGCTTACAGTATTTCAAAGATTTCACTCGTACGCGAAATTATGTACCTAGATATCTTGACAATCATACGGTCTGAATATCACAATAAATAATACATATACACTAATAAAGTGAAAATGCCATTTATTAATTTCATACTTAAATTATTAATTTCAAACTACCTACACTAGAAGTTAAAGTTAGTTGGTTCATAGTAAAGGTGAATAAAGATCAGTATAAATCTTGATATCAGATTTTAGATTAGATAAGACACTTTCTATACCTATCTAAAATCGTCAATGTCATTTAGTCCTATTAACCAATTTTATACAAACACAACCATGAAACAAATAAAATGCGTGTGTTGACTATGAATGTTTCACCTTCATTACACATTGCCACACATGGCTCGATAAATCGAGTGACGTCACCGGACCGTTTCCATTATTACCGGTGCTCACTTTGGTGTAGATCAGCGAAATTGTCTCAGTTTCTAAGTTAAATTTGGGTAGAGTCATAAATTGTATCAGTTGGGTGCGGGACGAAGACACGTTCTGAGCCGGGACACGTACTGCCTTTTCTCAAATGGTTATTGTCCAATGAATTGAATTCAACAATGGCGAAGCGATTCACGTTTTGCAGGAAAGCACTTATTATTGAATGTAAGTATAAAGAAGTTAGGATTTACTATTGGCTTTATAAATTGGAACGACGGGCAAAAATGGACTTTTAAGACATCTGTTAATTGAAAAATGTGTGCGTTAATTCACTTATATAATTTATAATTTTTCAACGTACAATGTAAAGAATCAGAGAATATTGGAAAATGACACGTATTTATGGCTATAGATGGAGACAGGAAGATGCCAAGCAATTGATTTACCTGGACATTCGCAAAAATATACCGAATTCCTCCAATATATTTCAGCCGTACGCTGCGAAACGCGGAAATTTGAAAATAGATCCAAACTGAATTTTGGATAGAGCTGGACGAAAATTGACTTACTCATTTTTGCCGAAAATTTTGATCAGAATCGTTCGAGTCAAAGTTCGAGTACCAGGAAAATTGCTTTTTGACCGGCACTGCGTTTGAATTTTGTCAGTTTATTTTTTATTGCATAATTCAGTCATTTTTATTAAAATTCAATTTAAACTTAAATAACAGATTTTTATAATATAGATAATAAACAATATAGGTATTACATAAAATATAATTATGCATAACTTTCGATTGTGAAAAACTAGAAATACAGTTTGAAACTTTACTAAGAAAAATAGTAACTAATCGCGACGTAATACTCTAACCATTCTCTACTTACTTACGCATACTCTAATTCGCAAACATTCTAATACTAGCATTAATAGAGTTGTCACTGTGACTTAAAATCTTCCAAGGACCTGTTTGAATGCTTACGAGCGTATGTAGGAATGTCTCAATCCAGTCTACGCATTAGGGGCTTCGCGCTAAGCCGCCGTCATCCGCGAGATATATCACATCTGTAATTACGACCGGAGTAATGTAAACGTAATGAGCGACATGTGCTGTTAATCCTTCCAGACACAAAGTAATTAGGTCTTGGCAAATTAACGGATTCGTGGCCCTACGATCTTACTTAGCTAACCAACACCCGTTCACAGGGGCGTTTTGTACCTAAACCCAAAATGTGTACTAAAAAAACATCTTGTTTTGCAAAGAAATTAGTAGAATTAGATCATAATAGGTCGAAGACTGTATAACATGGTTAACATAGAAACACAACGAAACAATACGTCATTAAAAAATAGTAACTGGAACTCTCAGACATAGTTGTCTAGAGTTGGTGGATGTAGTTATTCATCTTTCTTCTACCAACTACCACCAAATCTGAAATTCTGATAATAACCGAAATACAGATTATAAGTAGTTGTACAGATTGTAGCGGATGCGTTGAGCCTCTATAATGATAGATACAGAATGATATGAATGATAGAACAGTATAGTGAAAAATAGTACCATCTTAGTAGCTAACCTTTTCAGCTCTGCGATAATCAATGTCTCAAAACAGGAATGCAAGAACTTTCTTGTTTCACGACAGGTAGATAATGAGGCACCATTCTGGTTAAACATACTCGTAAATATTTCTGCCATTAAAAGATAATGAAATGAATTAAACCCACTTTGATTCGAAACCGCGAACATAATTGTTTTAGTCCTTTGATTATTTATTATTGATTAATTAAATTAATACCAACCAACTTTGCCAATAAAAAAACGTTGAGGTTGCGCAAGTTCCGCAGCATTCAATTCTCAATTCCGAAGTTCACGAGTTAATTATCATCAATGAAGTCCACTTCATTTTCGCCAAAGCTGAATAGCTCTTTACATCGGAACACTTTCAATTGACGTTTAAACTTTATTTCCAATTCAATACCATTAGTACTTCTATCTATTTTGAACTTTATATGTCAGATATAAATTTTCTACCTGCTTAAAAGGCCTGTGTCAGGTATTGATAACGTATTATGGCCGTTTCAAGTTTGTTTATCTAGAAAATTGTGATCAAAGATTTATTTTGTCTTTTAACAGGGGAAAATTTATGCTTGAAATTTAGTACTATTGTCCATGGAAATTTTGATAGAAATGATGGATGCTTGATACATCCTGACACTGCGAAAAACACTTCTCAGTTTAAAAATTTGCTATAAGACGCGTTATAAAGGCAGCGGTGGGTCCAATACAAACTTATTTTCCCTCACTACATTGTACCTGTAGATAGATTTGTCAGTAACCCATTAATGACCCACTACAGGGTCGGGTCTCCTTCTCACAATGTGAGGGATGCAGTAGATAGATTTATCCCTGCCGTAATTGTGGCCATGTTAGCTTAACTCGTACAATTCACCTGACCTTACGACTGCTGTCAGTACCGACACCACAGCGACCACAGTATTATCTTATCGTTCGTCGCTAATCGTCGTGACCGCAGTCCTGGGTTTAATTAAGTAACCGGTAATGGAAACGTGTTACAGTGAGAAGGGAACATCAAGGTGTGTAGGCTGGGGATGGGGCTTACACTTGACCGCATAGAATTTGTTCTGTAATTACTGTACTAATTTTTGAACGCCTGTTTTACTTTGATTTGCAAGATTATTTAATGATCAGAGGATTTAAAAGGAAAAATCTTATTTTTTGCATTAATAAAAAGCAATGAGTGCTGTTGCTTTGTGTAGTTTATACCGCATACTTATGAGCATATTTATTCCGAAATATAGCTGAAAACACATAAAATTATTTTTTTAATAATGTTAATGCGTAATTTGAATATTATTTCAAACTCTTTATTGAAAAACTAACTACATAGGAATTTTTATGATCCTGCCGCTAATTACATAAGAGCAATAACAAAGGTTACCTTCACCGCATATAAGTAGAGATAGTACCTATACAGAGATGGTATATGTGCGTAACGTGACCTATAACTGAGACTTACATTTACATATATTACATTTACATCTACGAGTATAACCGGGTTGCATGTTCGTGACTTGATCCGTGGACTTATAATTATTGACCTTTTTAATGGATGTGACAGAAGCTAATTTAATATTAGCGCTTATTTACTTCAGTTAACGTTACTAAGAATATCAAGTTTATTTATATTCAAATCTATTGAAATTAAACAAAGCTGAACAATTACCAGCATTGCAACGATTTATCGTCAGTGGTAAAATGGATCAATTAAATTAATTCCGGCGCATTAGCAGCCACCGGAACAGCCGCGGATCAATGCGTCAAAGCAAGGCGGGAATATAATGGATTTGAAACCGATTCTCTCGGTTATTTCCATTGTTAATGATTTGCATTTTGCAACCCGTGGCCTGCGCGGTTTGCAATTTTGTCTCAACGAAAGGAAACTTAGTAGCATAATATATTTCGTAAGGCTGTTCTAACGCAAATTGGTCATAGGATCAGTATGCTACAGGATTTTTAAACCATAAAGTAATCGATGAAGACTGCCAGTGACAGTGACAGTGGAAATCATTTTTAATTTATGACTCGATTACTAATTTAGGTATATGCTCAAAATGTCATTATGTTAATTGTATATTATATGGATATAATTCGGACCCATCCAAAAGTCAACTTGGATTATTAGTGGTAGTTTAGAAGGCAGTAAATATCAATGTTGCTTGGGGCGGTGAACTAGCCGGATCGAGGGGTTAGCCTACCCGGGGTTCTGAGACTCTACTAGTTAACACACTTTTTTTTCAGTAAAACTGACAGAGGTTTTACCGTCATGCGTTTTTCATGTATTGTAAGCTATTAGATTGTGACAGATTGCCGTATCACCGGCGCGACGCGACTGCCATCAATACCCGCGCGCGGTCATCGCTCAATACCGCTCGGCTGGAACCAATTTGCAGCTACATTTCACTGATTTGATTAAAACCACTCAAAGTTATTATAGTATGATAATCACAAAATTTCCAAGATTAATTTCATACATTTCATTTCACTTCCAAACATTTTAAGCCACATATTTGGTATAATATGGCTTATAATATATTAGGTATCCACGTTGGAAGAGCGTGAAGAAACTCCAGGTTTCCCTCTGCTGTTGTAGAAAGCCATACTTAGCATCGAGATATGAGTACAATTAGTCTTACCTTTTCTAAAAATTTACAGATGGGAAACAAATAAAATACTCGCGCGCAGTCATCGCTCAATATCGCCCGCCCGGAACCAATTTGCAGCTACGTTTCACTGATTTGATTAAAATCACTCAAAGTTATTATGATACAGTAAACTTCCGTTCATTTTGACATCATACCTTATCATTTGTAAAATCCCACGGGACTATACTGTAATTTTATGATTCCATAATTTGTTCTATTCTCGTTTAACAACGATTTTGGCAGAATAGCAATTTTCCAGTTTGCGGATACATTTCACAAATTTGATTGAAACCACAACCAGCATACCTACACCATCATACCTACACCATCTACTATCTACTAAGCTAGAACCTATAAGTGTTAATTACACATACTTATTATCTACCTACTCTCAACTGAACTCAACAACCGTACGAAGCCTTGTGTCTAACTTGTATACAGTATTCCTGTAAGATGGAATGAACTTATTGAATTACGTTAACCTAACAGATATTTAACAAAAGCGCATTTCTTAGAAAATCTTACGTTGTAATAAATAATTGTCCCCGGCATGACGTCAATGCCATCAATACCCCCACGCCATCATCAGTCAATACCGCTCGGCTGGAACCAATTTACACCTAGGTACACTTCACTGATTTGATTGAAAGTAGGTAGGTACTTCAACTTATTATGTAACAGTCAAGCAACATTTATTTTGTCTACGAATCCAAAATATCAAAATTAACTTTCGGTATTAATATAAACGTAAATGGCGTTATTATAAGAGCACAAACTGTTTTCATTCAAATTTTAATAAATACGCCGTATGGGTTCGTGAAGACAAGGTAATGATCCATCACGTGTGAAACGACTCGCTAATTACTTTCTTTGAAGCGTATTCTCATTAAAGTTAAATGCTAATTTAGATAAACAAGAAAACAACTGGTAGGTACCTACTAATTTAAACATGCCCCTTTACTAACAATTTGCGTTCAAATTCGACGATTACAACAAGTTTATTTAAATAATGAACAATTTCGGAGTTTTGTCGAGTCCCTCAGAAGTAACAGGATATGAAATAGGGTGAATGTTTTCATTTGGAACAAACCTTAACTGTTACTTTTATTTGTTCGGTATTCGTGTGGAATTATGATTTTAGAACGCTCTCTATTTAATTTCCGGCTCGTCTTTGCTTTACGTTTTTCGTTTATTTTCGAGCGGGTTTGCCAAGTTGAACGGAGAAAGCATTCTAGGTCGGTTGACATATTATAAGCATACGCATGTGGGGTGGTAATAGTATACACAAGGTATAGAGTGATCGTACGGAGTGATTGTTGTAAGACCGTACCTGTCTACCATAAGTAGACCTATTTTGATATCGCCAGATGTCTGACCTATAGAAAAACTACAAATACCTACAATTTTTGTAATAATACATAGGTAGATAATGTTTGTGAGGATGATGTTTATTACTTTTTTACGCAAAAACTTAGTGGATAACCCTGTGCGGGTCCGCTTCATTTCTATTCCCGGCAAAATTTATAATTCTACAAATCAACAAATGCAAAATCGTTCATACACGCGCTTTTAATTCGTACTTGCTTAGTGCTGTTTACACGCACTATTGCTTAATATTCTCAGAGGTGGGTGAGTAATATGTGCTAGCGAGTAGGGAGTGTCGGCAGGCGTCGGAGCTGAATATTCAGGAGTGGTGGCCACGCGGCGTAACTCCTCGCGGCCCGCGGGACACGCGTCACATTATTCATGAACAGTTCACGTGTTTTACTATGCGAGGTACGAGACTTCAGTATTTTTGTCCTTTTTAACACTTTATTTGAGGCGAACAGATCAGTCCTTATAAGTTATATGCACACTACCCAGACTATGGTCATACTACAAGTAGGTACCTCAGAGGGATATGTATTCTACTTTGATAGAATTTCTATTATATTTGAACAGCTTGGGAGCCCGTGGGTTGCAGTGACCACTTAAAATCAGGTGGCCTGCATTCCCATTTGTTACTCATATACAACAAAATACATAATATAGATATAATATATTATTGCTACAAAACTCCAGCATGTTTCAATATTTGCTTTTTAATTCATTTTTTCTCTTTTACAAATGTAAGAACTTAATTGTGACATATTTTGTCTATGTAAAGTTTTGTTTCCATATAATATGACATCTAGTGTTTCAACTCACATCTCTTATTAGAGCTTTTACAATATTTAATCGTTGTCAGATACCGAATACCTCCAACTATATTCCCAAGCACCCACACCCACAGGGCACATATAGCTCTCTTTTTTTTAATGTATAATTTAAGCGACAAATTATATCTACTATATTTCTTCGAAAATAATGGTTCAATTTTATTTGAACCCTTTTCGCAGTCACACTGAATACCTTGAATATTCGAAACAGCATTGGACACATGTTACGACACTTCTCGCGCGGGCCGGGACGTGTGTCACCAAAGATATGGATCTATAAAGATCACCCAATGTGAAAAGTTGAAAAGTTTGCCAAATCGTCGTTATTTTGTTTAGTCAGCACTTTACCGTTGTTCAAACGGGGTGTCCGATTTTCACTCCTCCAGTCCAGTTCAGTAACAGTACACTACAGCCACACATTCAGTAACACAAATAAAATCGATTTGTTGTCATTTGAATGATGATGAATAATTAATAGAATAATTCATATTATGGCGCTTATAGGTATATTGTGGGTTTTCATCACAATTTTTTTAGTAGTAGGAAGGCATGTTCGGTCTTTATATTGATGGGCTAGCATGCGTTATCTATTTAGATCAATATCTGTGCGTATCACATTATTCATGAATAGTTAACGTGTTATACAATACTAGTACTACGAGACTCCGGTTCTACGCCGAAGGAATGTTAAAATCCTACTTTTAGTACCGCCTCTTAAGTGTTCCACAGGGAAATTTTACGATGGTTGTAAAACAAAGTCACTACACGCCTTTACTTGTTCATCCAATAGTGTGAATTGCGATAATAAGGCGGAAGCACGGGCCTGACGCCCGCCGGGGTGATTAACAAAGCCCCAGGGTTACCGAATGATATACCTAAAGTTCATTATGGGTTCCATTTTCAAAATGTAAAGCGGGGTTTGAATAACCTACCTTTACATATTATAGATATTTTTTTCGATCCACGTTACTCATAATAATTATTAGTCATAAACCCTATCTGACGTACGTAGATAGATACTAATGAATTTTTGAGGGAACTTAGGTAATCTACATGAACTGATTCAGTTTTATGAAAATCTGATTCAGTCTGCAAGTCCGACTCGTTCGTACCTAACAAATTTTGAGAAAATTCTGACAAAACTTACTCGTATTACATATAAGAGTAAGTACCTAAGCAAAAACCCAAGATCCTACGAGAGACTTGTTATTGGAAAAGTAGGTGTTAACTACTAATGACTTCAATTGAGAAATATAAAGACAATCGTATGTAGTACCATCTCAAGTCTTTGACTCACAATGTTTCGTTACAACTTAACGATAGAATCGATAAAATATCCTTGACCTTATAAGTAAATCTTGAGTAAATCCCTTCAGCTTTTGTCACGAGTGGTCACTTATCCAATGACCTGACCCACCCTTCATGGCTTAATCTAATATATCGTTTACAATATACCAGGCCCTTTTCACGTGCTGGTTTTGAATTGATATGCCGAAATAAATAACCGCCTCAATAATGCAAAAGTGCCCAATTCCTAATTCGGAAGAATAAACGGACATAGGGATGGGCCTGAGTGGAGTTATGCAGGACGACCGAGTACCGAATGTATTTAATTATTTTGTTCTTAAAATTTTCTTAACCTCTCTGATTTGAATTACGGTTAAGCAAATTAGATTCAGCAAATATGGTTCAGTTACGACGAATCATACCAATTTTTGTTGGTGTGTTTCTTACACAATCACAAGAAGTGAAATAGAGAAATTATGAAACGCTTACATATTTATTCGGTATTCCACTATTTAGGTAAAAACTAAGATTAAGGCCTTGTCCTAATTGACTGACACAATCGATCGAACAACCAAAACGACAAAATTTAAATACAAGGCTCTGTATGAAACTATCCAAATTGAAATAGACACTGACATGTGATAAAATGTATGCAATGGCGTTGTCGTACGAGCAACTTTTGTGTGCAACATGGCAATTAGGACGCGGAGTGTTTTTATCGCTGTAGAATATAAATCCAGAACAGCGTAAAAAGTTCGTGGTAGTTGATACCCAGAATTTTTTCCAAAATATTTGACGAATAGGTACGAGTATAAAGTCACCAAGTATATCGAGTACCGAGCAATTGGCCCCTCACTATGGACAGGTATATAAAACCGCAGCCATTTCTCTTGCGGACATTTTGTTTCCCTTTATTGGTTATATTTATCAATGCGAGCGCGGTAAATAAATCGCTCCCCTGTTTCAAGTGAATCTCTTTTTCTCAGTTGCTTTTCTTTGTAACATTATTTACAACAGGTAGAACGAGGGCCATTTAAAATTAATGTATGAAACCAAATTACACGTTTTACCTATACAATAATTTAACAGTAATACAATAATTTGAAAACCAAGGAGGGAGTAAAAATCATATCAACACCTATCTACAAATCCAAATCCAGTGTTTGAGTATCTCATAGAAGTAGCGTAATAATAATTAGTAATTAATTGTATTCGTATTTAATTATTTATTAATTAATTCGTAATTAATGTAAAATTTTTGTGTCAATTATAATAATACTAACTTAAGCTTATATAGAAGCGGTGATAGCCCAGTGGCTTAGAATTCGACTTCGCATCGAGGGGTCTGGGTTCGAATCCCAGAGGCACGCACCAATGGCTTTGTAAAAAAGTTATGTGCGCTTTATAAAATTAAATATCACCTGCTGTTACGGTGAAGGA
>DWIY01000649.1:0-12204 GCA_018248615.1 Erynnis brizo brizo
AGAAGTCCAACTTAAGCTAATTCAGTAATATTTAACTTCATTACAATCTGTCTGAATACCTTTCAATCTAAAAGCGAGCTAGCTAAACTTAATTCTATCTCCATATAAAATTTCAGTACGATCGGCTTGAATCGTCTCAGTGACAAAGGCACGAAAGCGTAACTAACACAAATATGAATGGACGATAGGATTACCTTTGCATTTATAAATCAGTATTATAAGTAAGGGATGGCCGTGAAGGATTAAGGCTTTTCTATGATATAAAATCTGGCAATCTCATACAAATATTAGGTATATGATGTAACTAGCGGAGGCCCGAAATCATCTGCGTGAACTTAACCATTTGGTCCAGAGATTTTTTATATACCATTTTACATATACATTTTAAATTTTCATACGAATCCGTTCAGCAATTTTTGTAACCAAAACAAAGCATTTTTAGCATATTTTGTAGCAATATTAAGAAAAACGATAACAATTATTATCAGAATGAATATAGATATAGACATAGATTTAACCTATTCGAACAAGAGTAGTGTAGTGGATAAGGCATATTTGTAATATACGATAAGTAAACTTAAATTATATCCCAGGCAAAATCAAAAACAAAATATGTAAAGCATTAGATAATACGCTTTACCATAAATAAGAGTCCACACTATCCATCCATTACGAAAACCGTCGAACCCCAAATTACAATAAATTCCATTTTGTATGAGACCGTTACATTTACATCATGCTCTGAATAAACGCATAAAAATGATAGATTGACATATTTTATTGTAACCGAATGTGGGCGTACAGATGGACGGTTTACGTTTATATCGGCATAAATATATCTATATAAATATATAAAAATAAGTAGATTGTCTGTTAGCTTTCATGTCTCGACGCTGGGGGTTTTACGATACATAAAATGCAAATACCTTGAAATATCATCTGATAAAATTTGGAATAATGGGTTACTCTCTTCATATAAAAAACCGCGTATTTAAAACAGGTTTAGGTATTTTTTGTTTTGTCTTGCACTTAAAAATGTGTAAATCACCTTTTTATTGAGAAATCCCTTTGAATTCACGGCATTCGTTTCCTTTTTACATTTATTTCCAAAAAAAATTGTTACCTGTTATAATGGTCAAGGAAAACATAGGGATTTTTCCTAAGCCTGAGATTTCTTCTTAACATTTACTATTACCTTGTCAGGTGCATCAACCCTCAGATCAGGATTATATGCTTCTCATTGTGAGAGGAGATCGTAGAAGATCACTGCATTGGTTGGTTTTTAGTACTTACAATTAAGCCTACCATCAAAACATGTAAACTCAAAATGGGGCCAATGAACTAACTGTTTTAAAACATTACGACCCTAAAGTCGTATTTTTGTGAATCGAAGTCCCAACAAACCGGATTGTCGGTTTTATTCATTCGACCGATAACCAGATTTTTTTTCTGGCTTTTTTTAGTTGGATCCTTTTTTTGGCGAGCGGTCGCAAATTTCTTGTCACCGGATGTGCTTACAGATTATCATAAATTATGTTTACGATGGTATTATAATTGCAAAGATACGGCATATGGTTGGAATAAGATTTTAAAGCGTAACGGATGTAGATCGAATTAACATCATTTTGTGTATGATGCAGCGGCCATCTTATTATTATTCCATAACATATGTCTTAAAACGGTGATGGCTCAGTGGCTGAGAATCGGGTATACTCGAGAGGTCCGGGTTCGAACCCAGTGGCACAAACCGATACTTTCATAAAAGTTATTTACGTAAGTTTATAGTAATAGTGAAGGAAAAAATTGTGAGAAAACTTGCACAGCTGAGAATTCTCCATAATATTTTCAAAGGCATGTGAAGCATGTCGAAGTATGAAGCAATCGTTTTATTAGTAATCTGTACTACTAGTAACAAGACAAATTCTCAATTTTAACCAGGAAAGCAATTAAAATCTACCAACAATTAGTACGACGTTCCCATACTGACTTATCTTTTACATCTTTCGTAAGGTTTCCTTCATCCAGTGTATTTCTCATTTCTAAATTCTATCGTCTAGTTTTTCAATTTCCTCTGTCTCCAACTTTAACGTATTTTCCTTTCATTTCAACGTCGGTCACGTCAGCTTTAACGCACTGAAACTGGTATGCGACATCTCTAAGCAGGCGTTAATTTGTTATTCATTACTCCATAGAATAATAAACTCTATTACCTTATATAACAGTTCAAGATCCTATGCAAACCGGATGGCTGTTACGCCAGTTTGAAATTTGCGCGATTCGATTCTTCAGATGCCGAAGGATTTGGACTTTACCGCGTAGTAAGAAGATTGAAATTCCTTTGATTCGAATTGGTTGTTAGGTCGTTTCGTCTTCGACCATGTGCCACGCGTAATGTACTTGCCAGTACTAGTCTCAAATGTCCAGTTTTTCTGCAGCGTTTCTTTTTACGTTTAACTGCGATCCTGGAATGAAAACGAAGGTATCTCGGAGTTATGTGTTGCTATTTAAAGCGCCTTTTTTCCAACAACTAACGAGTACTGATGCTCACTGCGATCTATCAACAGGCTTATCTTTAGAAGACCCAAAATCGTATCAGTTCTCGGATTTACAAGTAGCAATTGGATTTTGTTAAAGGAATGGCTTTGAGATATGGAGGAATGGTAATGGTTTAGTAGGTATTAACTTTGGAATGATTTTCTAGGTGATGTATTTTCGCAGGACTATGGTATGGAGATCTTAAAAAAATCCGTTAAAAGAGCTCTCCTTAGAATGATCTTCCGGCTGATGTATTATGACATGAGGTTCTTTAAAAAAGCCGTTAAAAGAACTCTCCTTCAAAGCTGGCAAAGCACTGTTTCATCGTTGTTGCCTGGCAACGCACCCCTATTTAATAAGCGACGGTGACCACAAGTGTTCTTTCTTCCTTTCAGCCCTTCATAGTCCACTGCTGGATATGGGCCACGTCTAATCGAAGCAACTCCGCCGGGTTCTTGGCTCTTTAAAATCCAATGGTTTCCTGTTGTCTTCTTCAGGTCGTCAGTTCACCTGGCGTGCAAAGTGTTAACGTCAAAAAATACTTGCTGGTATTTGACCCCCTGACGAGCACGTCCATTGACACCAATGGGAATGATTAGTCAGAAAAACTTTAAAGTGCGTTACGGTACTCTTGATTGAGATTTGGGAGCAGTAAATGACTTTTTGTCGGTCATTTCGTTCGAGTTGGACAAAGGCGAGATGAGTCGCACGGAAGCGCACGCATTTTTGAACGACTTTCCAAAACAGTGAAGATGAGTAGTTGATTTTTACATTGTACGGAAATGAGTAACGAACAGGCATGTAGTATTTAGTGATAAATAGAAGTAGATACTTTATTTGAGACAAATACATTGCTGGCTTTGAAAGAAGGTCTTTCCTTCTTCCTTTCAGCTCTTGGTAGTCCACCAATAGTCTGCCAATCCATCCAGTTTTGGGCCCTTTAAATTCAACGGTATTCCATAAAAACCATTTTCTTCGTCATTTTGCCAGTTCAACTGATCGGAGGGCCTGTACTCCTTTTGCCCTGACGTGGTCGCCATTCGAGGACTTTTCTTACCCATCAGTTATCAGACCTTCGAACGATGTGGGCAGCTTATTACCACTTTGCAAACTTTGAGAACTATGTCGTTCTGTCGCGTAGATAAATACCGAGTATAACTCTTCACGTTGCCTTGTGGGCGACTGAGCTTGTGGATAAGGCTTACAGTGAAGAACCATGTTTCGGTGCCGTAGTATATCATTGCTACCTATTCAGCCTTAATTGGAAAGCTTAACCCTTGAAACGAATCAGTGCCTATTTAATGACAAAAAGAATAATATCCTAACTTAAGAAACCACGGAATTAAGATTTATTTTCACCTGTATACAGATTTGTTGTTATTTACACAACAAGAAAACTTCAGTGCGGTGACTTAGTAATTTGCATGAATTTTCCGCTACGTTGAAACGTATACGGAATAGTAAAGTTAAGTTGACATTTGCTATTTATCTTTCAACTTAGAAAGTTGCTTGGGTAGATTTTCCTCGTAAGTAGATAACAAACACGGCGTGCACCTGATCATGAAGAAAGTTCTCAACTCACCCAAGAATTGACCTACTTACTGATTTCGAACAGAATCAGACAAAAGTGGTCGCAGGTGTGCCCTTATTATTGGGGAAATCCTTTCGTATTTGTTCGTTTTTAGTTGAGAAAATCAATTACCTACCTTCTGGTTTCTTTTTGATTACTAGTACTTTGATTATACACGTACATTTTTAGTAATAAATGGGACAAAATCAATAAATATCGCCACACACACACAAAACACTATAACAGACACACGGAGATACAGATAACAGTTAGATAAAAATCATTTTTCTATTGTACGTCAACCGTCGTGGGTTTTTTCAAAATTTTTATTTTGCTTTTTATTCTGGTACAAACTTGCATAGCATAGATTTTATATCTGAAAATGCCAGAATTGAGCTGTATCAACTATGTACTTATTCCAACAGTATTTTTAAATGGACAGCATTTGAATGTTTAAAATGAAAAACATTTACAAAAAATACGATGCATTGGACGAGCGCCCCAAAAACGGTTTCCTCTTTCAATAGTTCATTGATGAATGAATAAATATCGAAACATTGGAGGTGGGACTTTTTGTACGGAAAACGTGTTTCCGGACAGTTTGTTATTGAAACATAATCTTATTTCCTTTGAGCAGAAACAAATTTTAGTTCGGTCGAATCGCAACTGCACACTGTGTGTAACCGAATCAAAGTTTCATGCATTTGTCCGGTTATAAATAATTCATACTGAAAGGATTGAGAATCAATTGATTATATTACGCAATGAATTTGGAATCAGTCTGGCTATTTTTCGGTTCATTTTCATAGGCATTCTTCTTGTTTTGTGTTTTTTTTTGTAGGATTTTTATTATTGGTAATTACGCAACCACACAAGGCTAACATAACCACAAAACAAGGAGATGAATCATTTTTTCAGAAAAGGAGGTTCTATAGGTAATGATAATTACGATAACTAATCAAAGTCATAATTTTCGGTAATACCTAATATGCTTGACTGCTGAATATACGATCTTAGTCCTCGTGTATTATAGAAAAATTGAGGTAAGAAGTAGGTATCCAGGGGTTACGGTGACCACTCAATATAAGGTGCAAAAAAAGGTCGCTCGTGCGAATGTACATAAGAGAGCCGATATAACCGTGACCTTTTGAATCCATAATCAACCCAATCTCACTGTATTGAATTTGTTATGATTTCATGCAGGTAAATACATTTCGTAAATAATTGAAGAGTATTCTCAGATTCCAAACCATGATCCGTTCGGGCACCGATAATCTCGCGGGTGTGTTTACGGCCGACAAATCGGAGGAATCGCGAACTATTTCCCAAGATGTTCTGGCCTATAACCACGTGATTGCGACCCTAGGGATAGGTCGATAAAAGACGATAGTTAAGTTTATAAGAAGTAGGTTTCAATAAACTGTAAAGCTTTATTTGTTTATTTATTCTGCTGTACCTTAAAAATATGTACAAAGATGGAGGTAATACTAACAAGTATTTCTTGTCAGTCAACCTTAGGGCAGTGTGAAACCAAAACAGTATGTCCGGTTTTAATCTGGCGATAATTTAAAAGTATAAAAATATCCTTATTTCATCGACAATCACCTCCAACCCCCAAGGTTAAAGGGCTAGCCCCCATCTTTTGGAAATTTTAATTTTCTATTTCAATTTTATGTTAAAATTTATTTCGATAGCGTGATTCAGAATACCGGTGGCGCCATCTTTTGATGCGTAGTGGAAGTCGCCACAGACGCAAGAGATTTATTTATCCTCTTTACAATACTGAGGTGAAGTTAAAATTCTATGAAATTGAATGTGCCTACCACTTATAGGTATGTGAAATGGTAGACCACCACGTTTGCTTGTAACTTGTATAATAACAATGATATCTATGTAGGTACCTATACTTACAACATCACTTCGTACTTATATCGCGATCCGCCATCATTTTTATCCGCAATCAATTTTTCGACGTGCTCAAGGGTCCTTTTACTCCCTTTCACTATGTTTCACTTTTAATGGTCGCGGTATTGTTCCAGGAACGCCATGTTTATTTATGGGAAAATCGAATACCAAATGCAATTTCAACTCGTTATCTTAACGGCGATGGAGTGTTCTTGGCCGTAACAAGGGAAGTTTTACAGACGTGAATGGGTTTTATTTATTGACTGGCTTTAAAGGGGTGTATTGGTAGGTATGTGTATGTTTTTCGATGCAACGTTGAGGTTCATGTTTGATTTTCTTTACCAAGGTTAATGCTAGTTACTTTTGCTCATAGTCACTATATTTGTTATAATGGAAAAGGTGCGGTTCTACGCCTGAAAATAGACTAAACTACCAATCTTCAAAATTCGGAATATACCAGCGGGGCACCGAAGTAAAAAGCCAAAATAATCACCAAAGATGCTATAAAATATTTATGCTATAATTAATATGCTATAAAGTCATAGCCATTTCAGGTAAAAACCGCAGAATGATATGGATGTAAAAAGTTCCTTTGATAGATCGAATTCGATTTCTTCAATATGCGACTTCGAGACTTCACTTCAACACTTCGAGACGCACACCCAAAGGCCACGTGTTAACTCCTTCGCCAGTTGGAGACATAAGTATTAAAAAGCAGTTCTAGAATACGCGTCATTGTTTTTATTAATAGAAAAATAATGCCAGATAGCTATGAAAGTCAAATAACAGTAAAATAAAACGATCCAGTTTTCATATTACGGCGGTCGTTGACTTTTATGTCGGGACCGCGGCATTAATGCAATGTAATTATATGTGTGCGGGCCACCAAGTTCATACGCACATCTGGTCACTGAAATGTTATTATATTAAGAGAAAGGCTACTGGGTCAATTGCGACTGCAACTATACGTTGTGGTATTATTTGAGGCTCTGTGAGGTATGAGGCTATTCATATTTGTCCTGCCCTCCACATACTTATGTGGACATTTAATTTAGGAAACATGCTTACGTGCCACAATACCCAATGTCCTTATTGTCATGTCGCGCGAAAGTTTCTCGTACGATAACGTCGTTGCATACATTTTGTCGCATGTCAATGCGTATTTCGATGTGGACAGCTCCATACCGTGTTAGTTGATCGGTCGCTTATGTCAGTCAACTAGAACAAGGCTCTACCTATATCCTTAATGATCACTATATAATGGATTGCAAACAGCAAACTATGCCCCGAGCATGAACGCTAATCGTCAAAGTATTCGTACGGTAAGCATGAGCCTTTAGTTTGGAAAGAGATCGCATCTGTACATCTTCACATACTAATGGCTCACGTTAACCGTATGAGTATTTTGAATTTTTGACGATAGTGTACAATAATGTTACATCTCGTGGCACTGGAATTATAATCGTGAATTATGTAAGTAATTACTCTCATTGTGTAATTAATTAGCTTTAAAAATACATCACTATAAGTACCGTTTTAACACTCTTTTATTATTGCATTAAACCATAACATACAAGACTTACGAGTATGATGCAAACACGTCTAACAGACTATAAAGCATTCTCCACACTATCGTTATCAAACGTCCTATTTATCAAAGGTTTTTGAAAGCAAACGACGTTGTTTCAGGATTTCAATTTCCCTTTTTCAATCGCAGTACTTGCCTGAAAAATGCTACTCTTATATCATTCTTTAGGTTTTCGTCATTTTAGTCGTCAATTTTTGATGAAAAATCAGAAAATTTTGCTGTAAAAAAGTTTTCTTTATTTTCAAGTACCTAATATTTCTATTACAATATATCCGAAACATAATTATAAAAAAGATACAAACATTTGAAAAAAAATTTATTAATTAAATACTCGCACAAACAAAAAATTGGTTTCATTTATAAAAAAATACTTTGACGTTACAAAATTACTTGTTTGAACTCTAATGATCAACTCTAATGTATAAAAATCTATCTCTTTAAAGCAATTCGCACGACTTATAGGGCATGACTGCAGAAAAACCAAAGGTCACGGTAAACTTGACATTAATGTTAAACGACAGATTGTAAACATAAATAAATATTTTACATTTAAGAAACCTCTATTTGATAAGTAATAGAGTTTCATAAAATAATATGACTTTAACATGCTCCGAAGCTAATTCTTGTGTTGATATTGCCAGATGTGATCCTCAGAGCGTCATAATTCAGTAACAAAGTAAACATTTGCAAGATATCAAATGAATAAAATAAAGAGAACTTAAGTTTATCTAAGCACAGTTAACAGTTAGTGAAAAGAATAAAGATGTTAAGATTTTGTGTGACAACCAACATGACCAAAGCAAGTTAAGAAAAGTCCATCGGTCCAAAAGGCTTAGCAAGATCTAAGCCAAAACAACTGCTGTTTTATGTGATGCATCCAAATTCTACGAAGCATAAGCTTGGTACGAGTCGCAAACATCTTGCAACAGATGCCAGTTGGAGAATTAGATCTGCAGTCACAATATATTTCAACGACGTTTATAGACGCTCAATATATCCGGTCCACCTCCGAACCCGTAGATATGTTCCTCAGTATAAATCTTGCACAGACAAGAATAGATTGCTTCAAAATTATTGAACTTACCATACAATTCCAGAGGTTTATCTAATTTAATGAGAAACAAATAAATATTAATTGTGAATGTAGCCATGACAATAAGATAATATTCAAATTTAACCATAACTGTTGTATCTATTGAAAGGTCTCTTTATAGTACTTGCCGTCACATAATCATAATAACATTACTCAAAAAGCGTGTTTTGGTATTTAAGATATTTATAACCGAAGATGATTCTGTCAAAGATTTTAAATAAATCATCAATACCAATCAATATACCTACAATCAATACATTCTAAATTTTAATATAAATAGTAGATCACGTTTTATAGAAGACAATAAAAATAGTCAAAACTAATCTTATTCTTACAAAAACTTCAATCAATGAAATGAATGACTCTCCAAAATCAGTATCAAGCAACGAAGGTCAACCGAACTGAAATTTCAATAAGTAAATCTTGCATTTATCAGTTGCAGTTCTTTGTAAATATTTGAAAGACGGAGATTGCTTGCAAAGTTTGCAGTGTTGCAAATCACGTGTCGAGGGATTTTGAAATATCTGGTGAATCGACACATGATAAATTGTGTGCAAATTGATTAAATGGGTCCAAAGTTACGGCACAGTTTACGGTGTATAATTTGTAGAGAACATACAACCCTACTACCATTACAAAAGCGAAAGTCAGTAAGAATGGCTAGATGGATAGGTATTAGTTACTCGATGTAGGCACGGCTGTCAGGATTTCAATTAAATTCGGTTAAATTAGGTTTGGTATTATCGAAATTAACGTGTAAGATACTTTTACCTGTTTCTGGATCTAATTTTCAAGTCCTCGCAAAGGAATTCCTGGTTTAGAGCCAGTAGACATAAAATTGTTTAAATAGGTGGAGGAATCTCATAGGATATGAAATGAATGGTTCATAGAGATTTATTATCATCCTAATTACCTTACAGTTAAGGAAACAAAGAACGATCATCTTGATACTTTGGAGTAGTAGCATATTTTCTAGTGAATGAATACTAACATAATAAATTTTAATCTATCGATATGAGAAAAGTTACTTGAAGATAATATATCCTTTATCTACAAAGTGGTTTCAAATTACTCGTATAATGTTTGAAGGATAAAATCAAGAAGCAATGACATGTTGCTAGCTACTTTACCGAAATTATCTAAGACATGTGTGTCAGTACAAGTATTACATATAACCTTCGCTTAAGAGCCGTGAGCAGAATACAATTATTATATAACTTTTCATACTTCACACACAGGTATTAGCATTATCCGAGACATTAATGTATTCGACTGCGAACAAGCGTGTAGCACTTGAAAAAGTACAACGCTGAGAATAATGATTTATTCAACATCCAATGAGTAAAATATTCGAATAGTTTTTTAGGATTGCGTGTATAAATAGCAATGAATGTCATCCTCGCACAAGTGTCAATGAAATCATCGAGGTAGAACGATAAATATTCTCACGCAAGAAGGTTGCGTCTACCTTTCACTTTCAATGGCGGGTTCCATTTGTGAATAAATCACTGGTTCTATCGTCTACAAATTAATAAGTAGCCAATAGTTACCTTTGCAATATTATTTTTAACTCAGTTTATCAGCAAGAATGATAATTGCACACAATCAATTTGTATCTACTAATTTATGACTGTGATTTCAATATAATGTAAAATTGTAGTTGCTTTTGTCATATCGATTTCGTCACTTCAAGATTCTAAATCATCATTTATGTAAAGAACGCTTTGTAAAGAAGTTTAACTTATACTTTCAATTTACAGTTATAGTAATCGGCTCAAGTCGTAATCATTATTTTTGCTGCGCTGTTAGTTCACGCGATTGCTTCATTAATCAGTGTACATCGTCTATTGGTCTAGCGGATGTTCTTAGCTGCTGTACATTTACAATATCCCTACTACTAACCAATTGTCCTCACGACTGATGACGGTTGCTATTATCCCTACCTTCTCTATCTCCTCTTTGATTACTACTGTTTAGAGTATTCAGAGTATTTATTAATTCATTTCTATTCAGTCCTTAATCTTTTTTCCTATAGCTTCTCGCTTATTCGCCGTTAGTAAAGTAGTATTAAACGTAAAATTGTCATCTTCTTTATAACATAATATGCCGTAATATCTCGAGTTTGGTGCTGGCACGTTTGTTTGCATATGAACGTTGGGAAGCCAAGGGAATGAAACGTTAGGGAATAATTTGATTCCTTTTGACGAATAAAAGGTTAGGTAAGTGCTATAGGCATTGTGTTCACCTAATGGAAGTATTTTATGTAACGCCAAAGAAATATGCTTTTCGTAAAGTATTATGAGGTGCTTTGTTAACGTTGCTTTTAACGTGCATATTTGATTATGGTTTATTGACGCTCGGGAAGCTTTTCTAAATTCTTTTTTTCGTTGTTTTTCGTTGTCATTTGTTTAATTTTTACAATTAATATTTTATTTTGCAAATGCTAATTATATATTATTATGTTGGCCCTGCGCCATTTACGATTTTCAGTGCTCCCATACTTCTTTTGACTCAAAAACTATAACGCATAATCACCACTTACAACCCATAACATAAGCTTTTTATTCAATACGCTAAATACTAATCTAATGTTGTATTTTAATTAATTTCCGCGTAATACGTATTATGCTTTAATGAATTCGAGAGCATAATAATCATTATTACCAAATATTACCGCGCTATTAGAAGAGTGAAGCTAGCTTTCTAATTATCCCATTTGCTTCCTCGTTACAGAAATACTTGAACTTTGTCCGAATAGCCTTTATTATCTTTGGTGTGGCAATTTTGCGTATCTTGGATTAATTCTACTAACTCGCGTGTTGACTTCCTTGAATATAGCAATATACAAGTTATAAGAAGTACTTGCAAGTAACATGTTCTATGCAAATTATTGTAGGAAAAAAATTAAATGTCTTGTGTCAACTTATACTCGTTCTTTCTACTATGACGTGTCCCCAAGTAAATTATGTCCCCAAATCGTACTTTTCAATTTACACACATATGTACTTGCGCAAAGTGTAAATCATAAAGTAAATTACTTGTGTAAAGTGAAGAGTAGTATTGAGTTATTTTGTAAGTAGAGTACTTGTATAAAGTGTGGAGTAGTGTACATTTGTACAGTACTTGTGTAAATTGTAAATCGTAAAGTTATCACAACTTAAGTCACATGATTAAGATGTTTTATATTTCCCACGGGGCATGATTGATATCTTATTCTAGATTGGACGTGGGCGCCGGTCGATAGCCAAACCACTATAAGAATGATACCTACAATAGGCATGATGACAGCAAGTAAATTTCATTGAAATAATTTGTATGTAAGTATAATATACCTAAATAGTTGATTTTAAAACACTGGTTCTTTTTAAAATTAAAAGCGAGATTAATATTTCATTGATAAAATAAAATCACAAAATACGCCAATCCGCCATGATACGTTGAACGCCAATCAGAGCGCGTGACGTCACGTTAGAGTTCTTTCTTCGAGTTTACTTGTCATTCATTCGAAAATAT
>DWIY01000650.1:0-12201 GCA_018248615.1 Erynnis brizo brizo
AGGTTGCGCACCAAAAACGTAACGAGGTCATTCGTTCAGTAGATTTTACTCCTCACATTTTTCTCATACCGGGCGCTATATATCAAAAACCGATTCTTAAGGAGTAAACTCCAATAAATATCTCAAATCAAAACTTTACTCAAGACTTCGATGATAAAAAAGATGTAGCCTGTACTTAATAATGTACAAAACGTGTCATAAAAAGTAGTCAATTAAAACTGTTAATTTCTATTAATGCTCTATATAGCTGTAGGTAAATTTATATGATTTTAAAATTCAAATTTTATTGAAGTTAAATTCTGAATTATTAAAATTAAAATTTGTAAAAGAAAAACATGTTTTTGGCGTTTGGAAAAAAATTACATTTGAATCGGTGTTTAAACTTAGTTAAACCATAAATAATAGAAATAAAAATAAACAAATAGATATACAATACTGATATAATAATTTTTATTTGTATGATTGTTTGGCATGATTCTGTACTGAACCCTACAAAAATGCATTCGCCTATCAACTAATCATCACACGAAGCTTGAATCTCAAGGTTATTTATGCATATAAAAAAAGATTTGTAAATTCCCTCGTATTTCTTCTTCTATTTTAAGAAAAAGTAGGTCAATGTTACTTATACTTAATAGACACCCGATACAATATATTCGTGATTGTATTTTAAGTGCTTAGTGTGAATTAATTGGCAATTTCTTAATCGCACTAATGTTATTATAATATTGATCGGTCGTATTAATATAATTTGGCCACTATTGTATGTGATAAAATAAAACCTTCTACTGTTGTACAGTATAATTAAAATGGCGCACAGTGATAAGATAATGAAACTTCATTTTTATTTCAGTTGTCTTGCTTGAATCAATTTAAACGCTACGAATATAATTTTAATACACTTGTTTAGAAATAACAACAAAAACAGCAATTTATAATTCAGTGCTAAAAATCAGTCATAAGTATAAACAATTCATGTACCTTAATTTTATGTGAAAAACAACGTCGTTATGTTTTATTTCTGTTTAATAAGCACTATAATAGTAATCATTGGAAATTTGCTTGCTTCTTAATTATAGAACAAGACATTCAAGTGTAATTTAATGCAACAAAGTATCCCTATAGTTAAAATGTATTAGAATCAAAGGCTTATTGTAGATTAATTTCATTTAATTATATGTAACTAGTGTATGTTTAAATATATATTATGTAACTAGTTTTAGTATAACACGCGTTTATTGATTTTAAGTAATATCTAGTAATTAAATAAAATTAACCTAGGTACATCCCGTGGGATTTTGCTTGGCCCATGGGATTAGCATGTTATTCCATTCATCGATGTAATAATCAAATACGGTATCAAAATGTCCTAGTAATATTTATGGTTAATAATTTCTTACAAGCATAGAGTCTATTATGAATGTAATCAACATAACCAAAAGTGCAGCCCTCACAGCAAACTAAAGTGGCAATGGCCTGGCCACATCCGATCTTGGATTCTAATTCCCGGGGACGGAAGGATTGGCGTCTATTGGGGGAGGCGTCCAGCAGTGGACTCTGAACGGCTGAAATGATGATGACAGTGATGTATGTATGTAACGAAGTATTTGAAAGTAATTTTGAAATATCATATTAAGCTGATTTGACACACTTGTCGTTGACCGTTCATATATTTACTGTGGTTCTGGTGTGGTGATAATAAAAGGATGAGAAAACTCCATAATTTACCAATGCAGCCAAAATTTGTTTAAGCTTTGTTTTTATCTTAGATGAACTATGAAAATCGATTTTGGTCCCGTCCAACCGGTATGGTAAAGAAGGAATAAAAAACAAAACGTGTTTTTTAATCAATACCTACATAATTATTCATTAGCTGGTAAATTTCTTCCTGGTTCATATAGATATATTCAGTTCATATAGATTCACTTATAGATCTATAATTCTTTAATAAATATTTGTTCAAACAATATAAAAAGGAAGAAGATACAAAGTGTTAATTATGTTTCACGAAGCGCACATAGATTTGCAGTTACTGTTGATCCTTTGTGATAGATGATTTTAACCTCTTTCTGTTATAATATTCCTTTTATAAACAGAAAGGAGTCTTAATGTCTATGCGATTTGTGAAGGAAGTTCTAGAGCTTTACGACACGAAAATCTGTCACTTTGCACAAAACTGTAATTTTGCACTCAACCCATAAGGGTAAAAGTGAATAAAAGGTTCCCCCTTACTTAGGAAAAACCTTAGTGTGTATGTGCACTGTAATGTAATGTGTAATGTGTGCTTACAGAAGTGTTGCGGCCAATTTTAAAGTTGATATTTTATATACTACAATTTGAACCGCATGTTATATACTTCAAATATAAGCGAATAATTGAGAGCAATTAAAGCAAAGATCGTTCCGTATTAACTACACGCAACTGCGATAATATTATAACTACTTAACAATGTTTTAATGCTTTCATACATGCGATATGGAGTCGACAATGATTTGTTCTTTAGGACTTGTTTTCACGTTTTCAGTACTCAAACAATTTCATTTCATGACAACAGACGCTGCAGCTACCCTCGAATCAAAGACGAGCTATGGTATAGCTCTATCTTTGAAAACGATAGATTTTTATTGAACTTTCTTTATTTAATTACTACTAGGTAAATCCTTCTTTAGTGTTGAAACTTCTTTAGTGTAGTAGTTAACATTGTCGTTCAACCAATTTTTCACGGTCCTAGGCTCTCGCAGATCCGGTCACTTCATTTATTGTAATCATCTAATTATATTTCTAATAATTTTATTTAGTAATTTATTTCAAGAAATACCATAAAATAATTACTAAAAACTAAAAATCCTGAAATACATACTTATACAAAATAAAATTAGTTATCTAATACTTTTTATAATGTTGATAGTAATGGCATCTCATTTAGTAATTAATTCATAAGTTAGATAAACGCAATATAGTATGTAGAGCACTCTCCCCAAGTTCTCAATAGAAGTGGGGTAGGGGAAAGCTTCAGTCCTCCTGTTGCAAGGAAACACCAGCCCCGGTAGTGGGACATCAAAGGTCTGTTTAATTAAGTTAAATTAATTGTCATACTCGTATCTTTTAACTACAAAATTTGTTTTTGATTATCATAATATTGCATGTTATCATTAGATAGTTAACCGCAATTCTTATCGAATTTAGAGTTGGTATTTGTTTCTCCTGATAAACAAACAATAAGTAACAAATAAGAACAGTCGGTGTTGGACTAAAATATTTTTCCCGTCTTATAACATAAAAAATGCATATAATTTCAACTCACGTGCCAATCTTGCATTTCCGACGTCTGAAAAACTTAGAACTAGACACAACAGTACGGCTGCCGGTGCCACTTGCCACATTTTGGTTTATCCACTGATAGAGTTAGTGTGCAACAATTAATGGTAGATTCACCACTGCGGCCGCCGAGTGAATAACTGCTTTATATCGTCTCAATGTATAGGCCTTGTTGGACCTTCGGTATGACATTGTGAACCGGTCGGTATTGGACCTTAGTTGCGCACAGTTTGATTATATCAATCCGCGGATTTTATCTTCTTGTAACATTTTTAACTAGCCGGGTGATCTAGACTGTTCGATCCGTAATAAAATTAATGTTAGGTTTTTTTGCAGATCCATTAACTTTTATTATGTTAACCAGTTTAGAAATATTATTAATTTTGTTGTCCATTTTTAGAATTAATAAATCCATAACATAACTAATAAAATCAAATGTTATTTCGCCAATTATTGATTTATTTTTCTAGAAATAAATTACTCCAACCAAATGTTAGTTTGGCAATTGTCGATTTATTATTTTTAACATTTTTTTTTATTGTTTGTAGGTACCTATTTTTTGGGGAAAAAGATTAAATTCAATGTATGTACCTACTTATTTTTTGGGAAAAAAATTAAATTCATTTTTAAACATTTTTATGTAATGTAGCTGTAATAAAAATTCCTTTTCATTAATCATAATTCTAATGGCTTCTTGCTGTCTTCTTCAGGCTATTGTACTCCCTGAGTCAGAGGTCGTCATTCAGGCATCATACATACTAATTGATCTGTTGGTCTAGTGGTTAGCGACCCAAGCTACTACGCCATGGGTTCAATCCCAAACAAATACAAACATATGGACGATGAACACGTGTATTTGTTCTATGTAGGTGTTAATTTTTCTATATTTATAAGTATTTATTTATGTATGTTTGTCAACAGTCTGGTCACCATAGCATAGGTTCAGCGCCTTATTTGGAACAGAGAGCTTCGTGGTAGTTGACACACGATATTAATGTTTATTTATTTATCTAAGCATTCTTCTTCCCTATTAGTTCTTAATCTTACGATTAGTGTGGCCAATCCACTACCACTACTTTGATGATACTAACATCTAATGATGATGGATTTGTAGGTTGCAGGCACAATACGACAGTTCCATTTAAAGCCTCTTATATCAATGGTTTCATAACAATAATTAAACCTCTTCCTTTCTTCCTTCCATCCTTCTATTCTTACACAGTTTGACAAAAAAATTACTGTCAATATTTTGGGTGTTGCGTTTTAAAATAAAATAAAAAGAAATAAGCGAACCCATTCGTTGAAAATAACAAATTCGTCGTCATAAGTTTATTAAGATTTAACAGGAGATAATGATAATATATAATATAAGATTTAACGCAACTATAAATTCAACGTGGGAAGTCTTGTAGTGGTGATAAATATCTGTCATTAGGAATACTTTGTGTTGTAACAAAAACGGTCCCATCTTTTCATTAGCGTAGCAATGTAATAATTCACGTAGTTTTTTTGCTGGCCTTACTTCCTTTTTAAGGTATTTTCATACTACGACTGTGTTACTTACTTGTCGGACTATGACGTCAGAATCTGTCTAAGTGCTAGCACTATTTTCTGGGCGATATTTTTTATATAACTTAATATTTTACTCTTAAACTCAATCAAATGGAACAGTATGTATAGTCTGAAAACCTGTCTAGTAACCAGTTCGGTTTCTCCTTATTTTTTGTTTTGTTTTGCGACTTAACATTTTTGTTAGTCAGGAACCTATAAAAATTATCTATGATGTTTTGTGCTGTTTTAAATGTAGAAAAAATAAAGATTTATGGCATTTGTTTGCTTTTTTCTGTAATTTTTTGTTTGCCTTATCTTTCTTAAAATTAAAGATATTTTTATGTACTTACTTACTTAATTCTAAATGTACTTACTGATATACGTATAAGACATCGGCTCAGAGATCAATAATTACTATCCGCTTACGTACTCTAAGGTGTTTCTGACCTGTTAATCGAACAATAAAAACACACAATGAAATATAAAATATTTAAGGTAAATTACGTGTCTTTACTTATAGTTTGTACTTTTTATAAATTACGTTGCGGAAGTTAGGAGTGAGATATGTACTGAAGCGACGCTAATATTTTTCCTATAAAAAAATGTCTGCTAAAATTATGGCCTTAACATTATAAACACATTTAATATTACCGGATATACCTAAACAAAGTTTTTGCTTTATTTTTTTAGTATTAATGCTCTTGTTTTTTTGTTTGTAAATCTGAACGTAGGTACCTACTTTGTAGCGATATCAAAAAAGTTAAACACATAAAAAAGTGAGTTTATTTTTAAAACGAAGTTATCTTTGAACGAACTCTAGTTTTATATTTAAAAAAATATGTGGTTTCATGTAATTTTCCACTATTTTATTACCACTTTAAATTGCTAAAAATACATGCAAATTTTCACGGTGCTGACGACAGCAGTTTGTGCTGTGCGTTGAATAGTCTGTAAGCCAGTTTTCTCTCTTTATATATTACTTAATTATCTATGCTTTTTCCTCCTCATCCTTTTCATTGTGAGGGAGACTTTGTAATAAGTCAAATGATCCCATAGAAAGCCTTGTCGTTCGAGGAAAAGTTGAGGACGCAAGACCCTTATTCCGATCACCTACGTGATGAACCGATTGAATATAATCTACAGTCCTGTACTACTACATCCATAGACTCGTACCAGACTCTCTTCTAGCAGAGAAAAATGGCGAATAATTATAGTTTTTCAACTGCTACTCTCAACGTGAACTCATGATGACCACAACGACCCTGCCAAGAATGTTACGACAGAGAAGAAGGCGCTTGCATCTACGCTACATCTAGCTGATGCAGTACGTAGGTACGACGGATTTTTCTTTTCCAGGAAAACTAACATTTTTTTCTCGTTACCTGCATGTAAAACGTATGTGTCTATACTTAAAAAAACGATGTTAATTAAATGTATGGATTAAAATTGGCGGGTATAATATTGTTAAGGTACCTACGTAAAATTTGCGCGCGTACATAATTTAGCATACGAAACACATTATTTATATTGGTTCTATTCGTGGAGTTACCTTAATTTAGGCGACCTTAGGTAGAAGTAGATAAAACTAGTTTATGCTGTAGGTATAATCTAGACTTTCGGATTACCTACATGATAACATGCTCATCTACATAACATAATTAATATTATTTTCATGTAAAATGAGTGAGTTAATTTAATTTTTTGATATACGATATGATATATGAACATTTATATGGAAAAATCTTTTAAATAATTAACAAATTAATTTTGTTTCTATTTTTAGTCTTCGAAAACATCATAAGCTTATATGCCAGCTCTACACATGTGCCGCGAAGCTCCGTGAACACCCGTGAACATGAATCATTACTATACATTAACGATCGCGCCCCGTTGTTCACGTTGTTGGGTTCACGCGCACTCCTTCTCCTTTTTCTACTGGCGGGTCGCTATTGATGAAATCACGGCATAATTTCACGGTACTAATGTAGAGCCGGGGATAAGAGATACTTGTAGTTACGTTATTCGCATATACCACGAGCAGTAGAAAAAACCTCGTGCACAATCATTTATATTTGTCTGGGGAAGAGAGATTGCCGGACTTTATTTTAGGCGACCATCTTTGTCCCCTCTAGAGTAAGTAAGACCGACCGACAAATTCGACAAAATTTAAGTAAACACAGTTCTTGGAATGAAGCTGTTCTAACTTACAATACGCATTGACATCGTGACAAATAAACGCAACGGTATTGTCATACAAAAATTTTAAAAAAGACCATTTAACATATTATGGTGAACTGCATGCTTAATTTACCCTATTGAAAAGATATACAATTATATGCGACAATTGTATTTTAAATGACTAAAATTATCGTTCTTATTAAGTATTACTTATTATCTTTTTTATTTTAAATCTTGAAACTTATTAAGGGTCAGTCACTCGAGGGTTTAACTTTAATATTAACAAATGACTAAAACATTTATAAATTACCCACTAAACAAAGAAAAAAATCTAACGTAATATATTTCAAGGTTCACTACAATGTGCATGTTCACATTATGTATGTGCAATGTAGGTACATCAATTTGGTAGTGCTCGTGTACCTGCATATGTGACAATGACAAGTGCTATATGGGGACCAACTTCCTGTCTTCAAATAGCCTACAAGTCATTAGGTATTAGAAAAAATACTAACAGGACTTAAGGTTAAAACAATAACATTGTGATCTCAAGCAACGCGTAAGGTAGCCTGGGTTGTGACAATTTTCACTTGAGGGGAGATAATTTGGTAAGTGTTGAAGTCAGCAGTCCACGTACAATTTACGCCTGTCACTACCACGTACCGTCTACCCTATTCATCGTTCACTGACACGAAATCTTGAAAAAGAAGAGAATTATGATCAAAAACTGTCAAAAGTATCGATAGTAGATTGTAGCCCGCCCGGGGGGGAACCTTAGCGAGATAGGCATAGAGCATTCGGCAGAGAGTAGAGCTTCTGGTGGATAAACGCGCTAGTGGCCAACCCGTGTCGGATGTTTTCAAACCGACAAATTAATGCGAATAATGCCTCCGATAAGATTAAACGACTGTTGTCTTTTCTACAACAACCGAGACCGACGGCTTAGATAACGTACACTCCGAAGCAAGGATGCGCGCAAGTAACTTGCCACTAGCCAGGTAGTCAGCACACATTCAGGTGATGGATTTGATGTGATTCAAGCATCGGGGATATGCGCGTATTTTCCTTCATGCGCCTTTTCTCCTTTTTGTGAAATAAAATGCAAAAAAAATGTAGATACGTAGGTACGTGAAAAGTAGATATTTAGACCACAAGTCGCTCAGAGAAAGGTTACTTAACAAGCTCAAAATAGAATACAATTGAAAATTTGTAAACGCCTTCTGTCAACGCAATACCTGAAAGCTTAAAACAATTAACTAAGTATTCAAGGGTGGGAAGTGGCTATCCCGCACTATCCTAAAACAACACAATTAGGTACTAAGGGTCTGAGGTAGCGGTCAGATTGTGGGAACCATGTGAAATTCGAGGGATATCTTTCGATTTTACATGCGTGCAAAAGCGATATGTGTTGATAGTCTTGTTAAACGTTAAGGACCGAGATGATTGCCGCTAAATGTCATGTAAAATCATGTAAATAAAGGAGTGAAAAAAAAAAGTTATAAAGACTCCGAGTGTTTTAACTCGGAATCTTATACCTACCTACTAGATGTTTAGAAAATTACGATAGCATGATTCACACTACCCGTTCTGCTATCTATTGAAGAATGAATCTAGTGAAAATTGCGTTACATTAATTGATGTTTTACTTATAGAAGATACCTATACTTACCAGTGAGATGGTATGTGAAATTAATAAAACACGGGTGATTTTTATTCTTAGTTTACAATTTTACATAGTTAATAATTATTATATGACATAAAACATAATTAAGTAACATAATAACTTTATTATTTTTAAAAACTATGTAGGTAGGTACCTAATAAAGCAAAAATTATAATAAGACGTTGTTTTAATAATACCAATTTAACAGTTCTTAATAATAGTGTTACAAATTAATTGTGTTACTTAATAACACGATTTCGAATAACTTTTGCTATTTTGGCAGAGCTAAGTGATTATAACTAATTTGAGTATACGATTTAGTCGAATATTAAAACGCCTGTTGCAAATAAATAGCAAAACCAACTTTGCCTGCTAGCCTCTCTATGTATTGTATCTCTGTTTACGACTATAAAGAACTCTTAGGTCCAGGCAGTACAATAATATTTCTTATCACCTTCCTTATTATATTTTTTATAAATATTTATTATCAGTAGAGACACAGGTCTCAGACACAGACAGAGATCTCGCGTCTTAGTTATGAAACCATCATTTTGTAACAAGAAATATTTTTGGTTCTGATGAAACGAAAAAAAAACACTTACTGTGTTTTTATTTTACAAATACGTGAACGTAAATTCATTGTGTGACTTTTCAAAATAATATGGTACATCAATGAAAAGTAATACTTCATAATGTAATGTAAAACATTTCTTACAATAAATAACTAAATCTTTGTCTTAAATCACTTTACTTATTTCAATCAGGTATACCCGCCTGCTTAGATAGGAGGACAGTACAATTTTAACATCATCAGCTATATTAGTCTTGACTTAATGTCAATCAAAATCTTGGATGTAGGCACTGACCTCTATATATACAAGTACGCTGGACTGACGATAAGCCGGGCCATCGTGAAGCGATTTGATTTTCGCCATTTTGCCGCTGATTGCCTCTGATCGCAGAAATGGGTGGGAACGGAACTAATAATAGAGATCAAGAAGAAGAAGAAGAAGAAGAAGTGGCCAAGAAGAAGTGTCAGGATATTTTGGAGCGACAGTGACACATTTGCAAAAATACGCGAAAATGACTTATTAATGTCAAAATCTTCTTTTGATCTGATCTTTATTCTGATCTGATCTGGTATAAAGTTAACTAATTTGCATTTGTGTCACTGTCGCTCCAAATGAGTGATATCAAAAACGGGATATCTAAAATTGGCTTAAGGCACACAGGCGCGTTTTTATCGGTCGATAATATCGCATGCGTTATTGCGATATCTGTGTTCAGTACATTTTGTATTAGGATGGCCATGGAGTTAGTCACTGCTGCGATAATAACGCCGCAATGGAAGTAGGACGTTACATTTCTCCGTCGTCTCCGTCGTGCGATATTCCGATATGAGTTCTAGAATGTTTTGTATGAGGACGCAAACGACCGTACACACCCCTGCGATAATAACGCGCCGGCGCGGCGCTCTCTCGTAAGAAATATCGGACGATAAAAACGCAGCATGCGATATTATCGACCGATAATAACGCGCGTGTGTGTGGACGGCCTTAATAACGTAACGTTGCGAGTAAGTGGTCACAATTGTTTGGTTCCAACTTTGCTTAGAAAGCTGAAAATTTCAAGGAAGCCCCTGCTGTGTCACCAGATTTACATTTTATTAATCTCAAAATTGACGAAGACCTTCACAAAAACAATATAAAAAGCCGTCTGATGGAAATTGGCAGACTTTGTATTGGCGGAGAAAATTAAATTTGTAATTTCGTTATCGCAGACGAAGATGGCACATCCGAAGTTTTGGAGCCGTTTGATTGGAAACGTCTTAAGTATTTTGGTAGTAATCGATTTTCCTATAACTCAGGTAAGTTTGGATTCTCAGAATTGGAAGAGTAATTGGAATTCTGGAATGAGAAGAATATATAGGACGATAAGGCCAGTTTTGTGGTGTGGTTGGTTACTGGTAACATCTTTTGAAGGACCAATACCTAATAGGGGAGAATGGTCCTCCAATGGCGATCTGGTCTTGGTAAGAGAAGGAAAAAACTAAGAAAGCTGATGATCTGAAGAAGATGAGGAACTTTTGGAATGAGAGACAGACAGTACAGACAGACAGTAGACTCCGAAGGGCTGAAAAGAAGGTGTCTGAACTAAGCTCATGAACTAAGCTAAGACACCCGTGTCTAATCTCAAAAACAGAAGAAATCCTATCTAAGATTGTATGCGGGTGCTTTGTTACTCATGAGTAATAACTGACGACGTTCGCCTTAAATAAGACACGAGTATCTCCGGCAACCATAGGGACCTCTCGAAACACAAGAAATAAAGATCATGCTTCTTTACGACGGGCTAAGAGGCTGGCGGTGATAGCCCAGTGGCTTAGAATTCGACCTCGAATCGAGGGGTCCGGATTCGAATCCCAGAAGCACGCACCAATGACTTTGTAAAACCTGTTGTTACGGTGAAGGAAAAACATCGTGAAGAAACCTGCATGCCTGAGAGTCCAGGAAAAAAATTGTTCTCAAAGGCATATGAAAGTCCACCAACTCGTACTAGGCCAGCGTGGTGGATGGCAGCCTACATCCTTCTCATTGCGAGAGGAGACCCGACCCTGTAGTGGGTCATTAATGGGTTACTGACAAGAGGCTGGCGGTAAAATACCTCTTCGGATGAACTACTCTGGCTCTAATACCTGTAACTATAACTAGAAAACATAGGTTTTCTAGACCAAAAAAAAAATTAGATATCACTATTCACTCTCTATCACAACTCACTCTCTGATTTTCGCCCCTAATTTTTTGAGTCCCGAATTACAGATTAAGCCTCGTTCAAATAGTGAACGCGAATGCAAAATTCGTTAGTTCAATTGATCAATTAGTTTGTTCAAACTTTACTATCAGTGATTTGGTTTAATTTAATTAATAATGGCCGCAAATTGTCCCTAATAACTAATTAACAGACAGCTACAGTTTAAAACACTAATGGAATCAAAATATTAATGTGTTTAATGTGATATTATAATTAGATCACTAGTGTCTAAATTATCCCAAATTCACACATCGTTACCCTTGAAATTGAAATATGATTTAATTTCTATGATTTTAATGGGGATTTAACATGCAATAAATAATAAAATTAGGTTATTTTGCGAAATATGATTCGACAAATAGGGTTAATACCAACAATAAGTCCCTGTTTATATTATTATTATAAATATAATACTAGCTGACCCTGCAAACGTTGTTTTGCCATATGAGCCGTTTCAGAGGAGTATTGTAACTAAAACTGTGACATGAGAATTTTATATATAAGATAATTATAATAAATATAATTATTATAAATATAGATAATACTAGGTATATGCTGAACAGTTTCTGTGTTAAATAATTCTCCACTTAGTTTCCTGGTTGCATACAAAAGCGGTGATAGCCCAGTGGCTTAGAATTCGACCTCGCATCGAGGGGTCTGGGTTCGAATCCCAGTGGCAC
>DWIY01000651.1:0-12194 GCA_018248615.1 Erynnis brizo brizo
TAAGATATATTTTAGATGTTTAATTTAGTTTTATATGCAAACAAAATAAACTAACTAACTTAAATTAAAACTAAGTATTTACAAAATAAAATATAAAAAGAAAAAAATAAATCATAATATCATTCTAGAATGATACTTACAGACTATGTAATGTAAATTAAAAGATATATTTTATGATCTCAAAGCTCTATTGGCACCATAGTCTGTGCCACAGGGCTTTGCTTGCGGGGGCCAACCCTTCGTTTGACGCATTTAAAACTATCCACCATCGATCGCTGCACCGCATAAAGAAACTCCATAAGCATAGCTATTAGTTTGTGCCCCGAGGGGCCAAATCATTCATCTATTAATGGAGGTTCATCAAATGTTGCTTGAAGCGTTATCAGAGTGATTGATAAATCTGAGGATCTTACTGACATTGCAGTTGGTTCAATCAAAAAGGGTATTCATCTTGACTTGTTATGTTTTTGAACTAAATTAAAAGGAACATATCAAGATAGCTGGCAGCGTTGAAATTTTTGAAATATGAATTGATTATCTTTGATCAATACATTTCTAAATATAAGTCAAATAATTTTCCCAAACAAATTCAGTAATTCAATAATCAATTTGCGAAACTGTTTAATCAACGAAAGTAGTGTTTCACAAAATATCGTCAGCGAAAAATAGGAACTTAAAAATTCAGCAGCTGATCCGTTGATTAAATTGGCTGTCAGTTTGCAAACGCGAAAGCGCTATTACCAAACACATGGCCACCATAGTTAGAGTAGATGACTCACTGGTTTTACTGAACCCCATAGATTGTCAGATAGACATGGTAATTAAGGGTGTAATTCGTGTTTGTGCATTATTTATTGCGATTACGGTTGTTGTATGTAAATAGAAGTCTAATTGTATAGATTTATCACATAAATTAGACAATAGATATTAAATACCATTGTAAATCTATATCGCAAATAAAATTCTGTGTTGCTTACTTAGGTAACTACTGTTCCTACTCAAAATGTTTATAATACCTGTCTGAATAATATCAATAACAGATTATAACAGATCAGTGATGTAATAAAATAAAAAAAAGACTCCAAAACTGAAATTATTAAAAAAGATGTTAGCAACACATTAACGCAAATACAGAACCAACGATCCATAAAGCATCACCGTAAACAGCAAAAGTGAAATCTCATTAGTGAATTCAAGCAAAATATTGAAAGTGAAATTTAAAATAGACCTTATTTATCAGGGAAACAGCGGATTTGAAAGTCAAATGCAATTCATTGATAGGACCGCATTGATTCATTTACTTGTTCGCCCACTCGCAGGCGTAGGCGGTGCAGACCTGAATGAAAGCGTCTGCCTTGCCCTTAATGATTCGTCTCACTACAGATAAAAGAACGAAATAATATTGTCATAGTTTTCATAGGGCGAAGCATAAAAAAAGTCATAAGTTAGAAATGAAGTATGAATGAAAGCGTCTGCCTTGCCCTTAATGATTCGTCTCACTACAGATAAAATACAAAAGGAACGAAACGATTTTGTCATAGTTTTCATAGGGTGAATGATACGAAAATTCATATAGAGGAAATTAAGTCAATAATAAATGTTAACATCTCAAAATATATTTTGAGCATACAAATTTCAATTTATGGATATTGGCGTTACATATCATATATCTTACATTCGTGTTACGCAAAATTTCTTGAACAGCGAGACTCGGGTTTAATCAAAACGCCAATTTACTATGTACTTAAATCTGTTTTGAAATTAAATGATTCGGTTAATACTCCCCTAGAACTTTGGCTGAGACAATCATTATTTTGAACTATCAAATTTAACATACATAGTGTAGAAAAACGATAGCAGTGGTCTACGCACATCTTAGGTACTTTAACATCAGGTACTATGGTAGTATTAACGTTAAAAGTTCGTAGTGGGACCATTCCTTTACAATGATTTCGTAAAGCAACGTAAATAAACAAATCCGAGACGACTTACTCATGCTTTTGATGTTACAACACGCCGTCACTTATCGACGTTTGAGCACTCTCTTTTATATCTTCGCAACTGTTCTTTACTTTCATTTTTCTCACTTTTGTTTTCAGTGCTCTTTCTTCTTTAACAGTCACTTCAAACACATCGTCTCGCAACTCGATTAAATGTATCCCCGCTTTCTTTTCAGCTTCCGTGAAACCAAGTGGCTCTTATTAAAGACTAACTCGTTTACAAACTGTGTTCAGTAATTTAAGAAAGGCAACTGTGATAGTGAAAGGAACTGTTTCAACGTCCTTAGCTGTGCCAAATATTTGAGCGAACGTTTGTTGGAACTGTGTCCGTACTAATCTCAACTCTATGTGTACGGTGTTAAAGTTCAATTTGAATGGCCGTTGTTGAGGAGGACTGGCATTAATGGCTACGGATGGGCACCAACTTATCTAAATTGAACAAGACCAGGGTCTCCGGTGTCAATCATGTTCGTATTTTTACATTTTTATTGGTGTTGCTTATTTGGTGTGCTTTATCATTTGATTTCGCAAATTTTGAGACGTTATATGGATTTAAAATTAGTAATAATCGCTGTAAACATAATAAGCGCTGTTTTAGTAGTACGCAGTATTTGTGATTTTTGATACCTACTCTCTTATTTACGTAGTTTTGTAATCTTTCCAGAAGATGTTTGTCTTTTAATGATGTAAAGGAGTTCAACGATCTTAAAATTACCAATTATTTTGGAAAGTTTCATTTCATTTCATTAGTTATAAATTAATCGTCAAGTTTACGCATTTTGTAAGTATCATTGTCACTTTCTTTAAGTAACAATTTTATTATTTCTACCAACAAATTTTATGTTACAATTAATCCGGGCTTGGATATAAATTTTGGCTTTATTGTACGTATTTCCGCCGCTCATACATGCGTCGTTAAAATGGGTTATTTTGCCGCGAAGCAGCCTGTAAATCAAAGTTATTTGTCGAGAAAAATATTTTTTCCTTCGCTCTCCTTACAATGATATATTTTTAACGCTAAGTCGTTATTACAATATTTTGGATGTTTTTTTATATTTAGAACATTGTACGTAGTTAATTGAGGATCTATTGACGATGCTGAAAAAACTTGTAATGTCCCATTAGAATAATTACGTAGATTTGTTTTGTTTATATTATCTATAATTGCATGTAAATTAATTAAACACACGCTTGCTTAAGATTTAACTCTACATTTCTTATATTCTAAAGAATTAGAATTCATATTTTATTTTCATTATAATATACTCTATCGTCTAAAATATGAACCAAACTTATATTGAAAATATTTTAATTTACCATACAATAAAATATAAAGGTGAATGAATTCAACCGCAATAAAAATACAAGGGTAGTTTCGAACTACAGCAGCTAGTTCTAAAGTGGAACAATTGGAAAAGTTTTATTTAAAGCCGCACTGAAATGCAATCTCTCTGTTCGTAAAATTTAGCAAACTTAGTTACTCCTTACGTAAGATGGTTGGCAGGAAAATGAGACTGCTTTCTTCCATTTTCTTTTCTCGTTTTATACAAATATTTGTTAGTTTTCTTATCTGCACGTTCTTCGGAAGCCTCTGTTATATCTTGCCAAGATATTGTTATGAAGTCTGTTTGACTTAGTTGAAAATTTTGATATGAAACTCTTCAATATTCAATTCATACTATTTACAGGTAGCTATAACAACGTTATCTTTGAAGAGAAAATTTCTAAAAGCTTTACTTCACGAAGCAAGCATGCATGAAGCTAATGGTGCAAAGGATCATTAATCTTGAGCCATCAAGGTTTAAACTGTTTAAAGCGGAGAAAACATAACACAACTTTGGAATAATTTAGAACAAAGAGATTAACCACAAAAGGATAGGCGCACAAAATAGCTATTTTGTGAAAGATATAACGTGTGCGTTTATAACGTAATTATCGTAGAAGCTTTTGTGGAGCTATGGAAGAATTATAACGGCTCTTGAAACGAGGATGTCAAAACATTAGCGTATCACCAAAGCCAATTTTATCCCCCGGGCCATTACAAGGCGCCATAACTCAGTTAGCTCCCGCCTCTGGTAACATTGTTGTTATAATATCTTTGCCTATATTCCTTACTTTAATAATAATACTAGCAATTTTTACAATGTCTACAATAGCGTATTTAATTTTTAATTTAGCAGCTCATAATGTTCATGCAAGCATTCACGAAATTGCTATTCCGAGTAAGATAGTATTGAAGCATGCAGTGCATCTTGGGAATATTCAAATTATTTATGTGCTTGTGTAAAGACATGTTTTTGCACTGGAACATTATTGTATTCTTAACTAATAATATTTTGTTTTATTCTATATTTTTCAATATTTAAATCTATGACAAGTTTTTATCAATAGCACGTAACATTGAAACATATTTTTCACCCTGAGTCCTATTTGTCTCCATAAAATTGGCTCTACATTTAATACACACACTCACACAGATACACACAATTAAGTTAAAATTTTTATGTTCAGGTATTGGGGGTATATTAACAGCAAACTCACATCCCTCGAAGTGCAACTAACAAGATTATCGCCCTAACGCAAAACCTATCACGATTATACCCAATCGTTTATCATCGCGCAGGCACTCAGCAAAATTGGCGTCAACACATGTCCGTGATCACAACTAAGGTTGCTATCGTATCATCTATCATCAAAATGCAATGATCAATCATCGGCTTTGTTTGACGCAGGTCGCGTGTCAGGTAGTAGAGTAATCTAGGCAAGAATATTTACCTACCTTTCCATAATAAAATGGATTTGTCTTATTACTATTTTTTATAATTGCTTGCAATACGAGTATACTTAACTTTTTATTTCTAAATCGTTCTGGCGTAATCTTCTTTATAAAACAATTAATAATAATAGAACAGCTTTATGGTTGAATTTGTCATTTAATTTTTATCCAGTGGTAAGTACAGCATTCAAAATATATTTATAAAATTGTTAATCAAGGAGTTGATAGTTTACTTTCGATAATTTTTAGAACAAATGCAAAATTATGATTTACTGATCATGTTATTGTAATTTTAATATAGTAGTAATCAATTCATGATCTAACAGAAGGCTAAGAAAATTCTCTTATGTTTACTGGCCTTCAGGAATACGTAGTTCATAAAGGATTTACAGTAGTTGTTTAGAAACCAAACACCAAGTGCCATATATTAAATTGGAAGGCTAAAAAGAAAAACAACATTAATTCTACTTCTCATGTATCAGCAAATCGTTCAGGAGCTAAGCATTTAGAAGGCGGTCAAAGAAAAATAGTTTGTTTATCCGATCAAACAGAGTTACAACATAAACAAGATAAAAAGCATGGCGCCGGGGCGTCGACCAATCAGATCGAAGGAGCAGCCGCGACGACTTCCGGAATGAGCGCGGGAAAATTCAATATCCGTTCGAATACGAGATATTCGATTACCAGATTACTCGCGTCGGGATTCCTCCCGTCTCTGGACTCGATTTAAAAGTTTCATTCGATCTCTTTCCCGTATGGGGTATAAAAGTATCGGCCCTTCTTTACAGTCACTGCAGATTAGGAGCTCTTATTGCTGTGGAAGTTGTGAAAGAAATGCAGTTATGTGGTTTCGTACGGTTTCAGACGTTGAAGTTCTGCTTTTCAGTTCGAAACTGCACATTGGATTGAATTAACGACTGTATCTAGAAGTAAGTTTACTATATTGAACAATAACGGCTTTAAAAGAAACGAAAGTTATGTCAAATGAGGTAAGAAAACTTTGAGAGTCTTTATGTGAATAGTAATCACTGGAAATTCTGTTCCGTTTTGAAATTTATCATTTGATAGGGACATAATTTGAAAAAGATAATTACCTAGATAATTGTTACACACATGAAGCGAGGGTGACCCGCAAGTGCAATAACAAACAGCCTTTTGCCTTCATTCCTTTTTACAGACACGACATCAAAACAACCATCAATATTTGATCTGGGTGGTATAATTGACAGCCCTACGCAGTCACGCGCGTCGCACGCCGCATCTAATTGGTAATAGTAAACGAAAGCGGCGAGATCAAAGTATTTGCTTCCAATAAAACGTCACGGACCAACATGGATGTCACTAGCAGATTAGTCGTGTCAAACCCGTTTAATTGCATTAGCCCGTTGCTTTCTACGTCGATTGACTTTTCATCGTGCCGCTGGACCTATAATTTATTTGTTCATTGAATTCTACTCATAATAGAACCAATTATCGCGTGCACTGCATATTCTATGTCACCTGCAGTTGGATATGTGCATGGAAATTTTCGCGTGTGACTGCATTTATAATAAGCGCTAGAATTTACAGAAAAGCTCGCTTTACGTGAATAATTTTATGCTTTTGTCTTATTGCAACGTTTTAGAGCATAGTCTCAACCTTTATTTTTATTAACGCTTCTAGCGTTTACAGCTTTCCTTTTCCTTCCATCTAGGGATGTACTTTTTATTTCATTCATAATTCTGAATTCTCCGGCTAAGTGAGGTAGTATGACTTGATTACTTGTGACCATTTGCGCTTTGCGTAGGTGTCTATCTACGTGTACTGTATATTTTACAATTAATTGTGGGTAGTATAGTGTGTATAGTATTACCATTACTTTTTACATATTTTCTGAAACCACTTACATCATAATGATTGATGTGTTCATCAGCTGCTCTGTCTTTTCGTTTACAGCCAACCTTTGGCGTTTCATCTATATTAATGGCTGTAACCACTAGCAAACTGTGTGTAGTAAGAATTTTTATGGCATATGCATTATTCTGACCCTCGATCGAATTCGTCGTATTTACCCACCGACCACTGCCCGCTCCATGCATCATGTATAAGTCGAATGAATTGCATTTGTGCAAACAGAAAGGGTGCTCTCCCGTCTCAAATATTGATTTATTGTGTTAGATTTATAACTCGGTGACTGCATGACTCAGACGATGGTTGATAAGTCGGTGAAATATACGACGTTATTTAATTTTAGAGTCAGTTTTACAATATATCAATATTAAAGTTGCATTTTTATAGGACAAAATCGCGTCATATTTTAATGCACTTACCATCTTATCAAAATTTGAAATGCAATCAACCATAGCATATCTAAAATAACATGCTCTGTGACCCGAGCAATCCGACCCGAGACCTATCGTCAAAGTATTCGTATAGTTAACATATGCCATAAGTATGGGAAGATGGCAAGACAGACTGACATATGAAATACTAATGACTGACGTTTATTGTACGAATACTTCGACGATAGTGTACATGCCCAGGGCACAGATACACTACTTCTGCACTCCTAATGAAATAAAAAAGTTAGATGTCAAAAAAGATGCTGATATCCAAAATTTAGCTGCCATATTCTCCGTCAGCGTAATCGAATGAAACGTCACAAATCGGCTCTCTCAGACCCCACAAACTGTCGCGCCATAACAATACACTTTCGTACTAATAGTATTAGGAAAACTGGCAAAAAAACAGAGTCGACGCCATTCCAATGTCCAGTAAGGTGCGTTTTTTATTTAATTCTGCAAATCCACCCTTGTTTTGCAGGGTTCTATGGAGTTTGGTTCGAGTTACAGGTGCAGAGCGATTTCGTGAAAACTGTTAAATGTATACTCAAACAATTATGATTTGGGCGACTTAGATATCGTATGCTTCTTGAATCGTGCTCAAAATTATTTTCAATTAATTCCAAATATTATTATGACAACTGGTAAAAAGTGCAAAAAGTATCTTTTAATACAATTTGCTTTGCATTTTTTGAATATTTTATTGTAAAATTTTTACATCGTAATTTTCACAAAACCACTGCTGAATAAGCTTACACGCACCGCTTATCCCCTTGCACCGAACTTCAATTCGAGGGTTGTGGAAATCAATACTTGACAACTGTCAGTGTGAAATGTTTACGTGCGAATTATTAAATTAATTTGTCGGGTAACCGACTTGTTTGTCCTTCGTCAGGTCGGAATTGTTCAATGTTCAATTAATTGCGAGTACCTCATCCGCTTTTGTTTCCCACTTCATTTGTTTACGCTGCAGGTATTTCATCTGTATATTCCTTTGTGACAAAGGATTCGTCTGTTAATTGTACTTGTATATTGTATTGTATTATTATTTATTCCTCTTTTTGGTTTATTTCGTCCTTTTGCTTGTGTATTTTGCATTTTAACATATTATAATATTTGTGTCATCAATATTGATTTAAGTGGGATGGTTGAATTCCTAAAAATCTCTGCAGTAAAAATTGCACGATATAAGAAAAAGCATTGAAAGCTTCACTGCTCGTCTGCTTCACGATCTGCTGTGCTGGTACTTCAGCTATAAGTGGACCTAAAGAGTAATTTAAACTCTCTGTTGTCAATTGAAATACTTAATATATCTCATTCAACAATTATCATAAACAGAACTGATCACCAATCGTATGGCTAAAAAGTTGGTTAAAAGCTTAAAAAAATCCTATTTGATACTGTCAATTGAGTAATTAGCTTCTTCTAAAGGTGTTAAATCACTTTCCAGACTGAGTTCTATTGCCAAAAATCTCCACGTTTAATGCGACAAACTTGTGCCGTTAGAATGAATAATATTAAACAAAGGGAACGACGGACGTGCCCAAGTTGGAGAATTGTCTTCGCTCCCAATTGTCTTGCCTCCATCTCCAGATTCTCCAACGTGTTTCGTTTCAACGTAAATATTAAAACTTGTTACGCTTCGTAAGTCTTCCGTATCTTGAATGCTAATTAATGCGTCTTATTTGTGACGGTTCCTTCTTTTAAACTGTCTGATGTTGACAATGGAACTTTTGGAAACAAAGAATGTATTTCAATGTAGATTCACGGTTCTGTCTATCTTCATTGATACTTTGTTTTGGTTTTGCTTTATTTGTCAGAAACGCAGGTTGTCGAAGTGGTTTGTTTTAACCTTTTACGGTGGTTTAAATTGTTCAGTGTTATTTCCATTTCACCCTGATTTTAATATAAATCTGTAGTGCACCTTGATATCCATTATCCCACTTAAAGTTCAGGCATCAGCGCCATAAAACATTTTGCTCTGTTGACCGTTTTCCGGAAACTCAATCCTTACTCCTTGAAAGCATTTCATCTCAAGAGCGCACGCTAGTTGATTCTTGTTCCAAGCCACTTAGAGTCTATAATCAATTGAATTTCGTCTCTTCATGAGATGTTAAAGCAGTTTCATGTTGGAAAATATTCGCCGCCATTCGTATGCAAACATCTATCTTTCAGTGGATACATTAAATAGATATATCGTTGACAGTTTTATGGGTATCCAGTACTGCAGATCAGCGCTCAACTCAGCTATGACTGGATTTATTTTCATTTGCATCGTCATGGTAAATAAGATGAAAGGGTTGATATTTTTCACGATGTAGGCAACGCTGTTTATCTTTGACGCTCTGTTACCTTTGCATATTGTGCATCTATTTCAAGAATTCCTATTTGAAGATTTATGCGAGTCCTTTGCTAGTCATAAGAATTGATGAATTGATAGAATTAATCGAATTGAAAAATAACAGTAAAATATAATTTTAACCTCCATCCGAATTGCAGTTCCTTTTACGGCTATATTATTATGCCGACGCTACAAAATCAGTTTGTGCTTCGCTTGAGCCGAAACAAGGGAAGTTTGGTAATAGTCCTGGACGAGAAAAGCTTACCAATTTTGAACTTTATGCTCTTAGGAATAAGAACGTGGATTAACTGCTATAGTGACATAAGCACGGTCCGCTGCCTGTTTTTAACGAGACCGCTGATCAGAAAGACATTGCCTCTGTTTGGTTACGCTAATTGATAATTTGGTTGTTTGCTTCGGGAACAGTTGTAAGGGAAATGGTGTTTTTTTAAAATCTTAATGCAAATTTGTAGTTTCACCTGTTTCTCTTCTTTTACTTTTGTTTTCAAGGCATATTTACACTACTAGGGTTTGCTTTTGTATTTAAACGTTTACATTTTCAGAGTTAAAATTAGCTTTGATGATAGGCCAATAAGTGTATTTGCACATGAGTAGATAAATGGACATTTGTTTATGATATTATGTTTAGACTAGGTTTCAAATGTCTTGAATGTAATCATCTGGAAAGGCAATTATTGAACTTTTGTCCATCCAGAATTTTTAGACTGATTTCATGTACATGTTAGATAGCACGTATAGATATATCGATGCGGTGTTATACACTGTTTATGTCGTGTTGTAGATTGTTATTTATATATCTTTCATGAGCGCTTAAAATAACAATTATTTTACCAAACAGTAACATTAAAAGCATCAGTTTTGTTACACCTTAGCTTTCATTAACCTTATCAAGTTGAGTTTCCGTGAATTGATTACCTAAATTAATTCAAAATAACCGACCTAGCCTGCAACGTGACCATGGAATACTGTGTTATATTATTTTTGCATGTTCGCTCATAATTAGGTGGCTTAATTGCCACCAAAGCTTGCCATTCGGCTTTTAACGTAGGTCAATGTGGAAAATTATTACAATCATCAACGTCGCGTGAACTTAATTATGAATAATTATGAGATTAGTTTTTGTGAATTTATTCAATTCCTCAAAAATTATGGTTCTTATCTGAACGTTTTTGTTGCTTCTGGAATTTCTCTGCGCTTTTATGTTTTCGCTTATTGCGACACGGACGTTTGGTTTTTTCTTTTTGGTTCCTTCTCAGTGATATATTACTTGTTCATTTATTATATCACTGTTGATTATTGCTATAACGATGACAGCTTTAATTGTTTTTAATAGTGATACTTTAAAAGATAATGCTACTTTTTGTCTAACTTGTAAAATCTTAGGATCCTCTATTACACATGAAACGCTATAGGATCTGTCAAAGTAATTTCGATTAGAAATTAAAGTATCTGCTTTAATGAAATAGCAGTTAAATTTTATTTCTTTTTCACGAATAGAGTCAAAATGGTCCATGCCTACTCTTTTTTTAATTTTTAATACAGGTGCTTGCCAGTATGTGTATAGTAGCAGTAAAAAGGCCAAAATATCTACCACTTTTAACTGAAATGCAATCACGAACGCGGCTTAACCGAACCTTCCTGCACTCTGAAGCCTGCCCTCGCGGGATTATAACCCTCTGTTAGTGGCGGGTTCTCGGTAAATAGTGTTTTTCCTGTCCTCTTGCCGTAAGACCGTTGGTATTCTACTCAGAGAGGATTTTACTCGTCAAGAATGTTGGACGAGTGAATAAATGATGATGCCCGAAAGAAAGTTTATAACGTGCGAGTAGATTTTTTTGGGGATTGAAGAGATTGCGTCTGGGCTTTAAGCTTCTTATTTTATAGTTCTTGACGATACGAGTGCGTTATGGTTTTGTAAAGATGGATGATGGAATAGATAATAATTATAATGATAACGGAAATTAAGTGTGGGTTTGTACATATGGCACCGGTGCAGCTGCAGTGATCAGTGCCCCGAGCATAAACACTATGTTCACGTGTGTCATTAGTATGGGAAGATGTACAGATGCCCTTCTCTTTCCCATACTAATAACATCCGTTAACAATACGAATACTTTGACGATAGTAATCTGTTCATGCGTGGGCATAATACATGAAGACCTTTCCAACACTTTTTACGGACTAGGTAATTATCACATGGTTGATGGCTATGCATCTTATCAACAAGAGTAGCTCCATACAATAGACTCTCAAGGCCTATTTTAGACTATGACACTTTAGTACCATTCAATGTAGTAGTCTAAATAGGCCTTCCGATAACCAGTGCCATCAGTCTTTCACTGTGGTTCCATCGCCAGTCTTAATTTTCCGACTGACAAGTTTCCTCAAAGCACATACACACACACACACACACACACACATTTGGGCTCCCGTCTGTGTCGACGGACGGACTGACCGCGCTCCCTTGATTGAAGCGACAGACTAATTACCGAGCCCCGGGATCACTCATGAACGCAAATTGAGATATTGGAGAATTTAACGTTAACTGAGATCTGGGTTTTAAGGATGAATAAGGATTAATGTAATGATTGGCTCTTGTGTTGAAATGACTCTATGTTTTCAGTTTCTTTTTACCCGACTGCGACAGAAGGAGGGTTGTGTTTTTCGAGCGTATGTATGTATGTATGTATGTATGTATGTATGTATGTATGTATGTATGTCCATTTCTTTGGCAC
>DWIY01000652.1:0-12191 GCA_018248615.1 Erynnis brizo brizo
TTTGAGCGGTTCGCTGGTTGGATTTTTGGAGGTTCTATAGCTGGCGAGTAGCGAAATTTGGTCAATTTGACTGTCAGACATCTAGATCTTGGTGAAAATCTAAATACCTGTCATTAATACTTAACTTAAGAAAAGCATGTAAACTTAAGTATTACCAATATTTTCAACCAGTACCTAATCTCTTCAATTTACTTACTTCTTTCTTTTTCGAGTTATCGGTAGTATAAACTTACACATACTGTTAACTTTATCTAACTTTATTTTCTTCATAGAATTCCAAGCTTAAGTTGTCATATAATTTGGTTCCCATAAATTCAACTTAAGTAAATGGGTTCATGGGTTTTCAAAATATTTCACAACCAATTCGTTTGTTCAGAAATACACATTGAAACACGTACCTAAACGAACAAGAAAGTCAAAAAATGTGTCGATAATGAGATTGTGATGGAATGCCTATTTTTTTTTGGATTGCCAATTTTCGAAGATTAAACCAAAATCAAAAACTTGTCATTTTTACAGGAAATATAATTCCCATGGCGAAAAGATATATATAATAAACTCGTCATCTTAAATCGTTTATCGCATGCAAACAGACCGTATCGTTGAGAGGAACTTTCTGAAATTTTTCAGACGAATCTCGTTTAAGTTGTTGTATTAAATTGTAAACTGCTGCTACTGTGATTACTGCAAAGTTTCCGAAAGTCAATTTTGAACAGTAATGGAACATAGCGGGGTATAAAGGACGTAAGTTTTTTGAACGGAAGCTAAAAAGTTGTTTTAGTTAATAATACCTTTTTTGTCTTAAAGGTGAACCTTTTAGACGCTTATACATAAGTAAGAGGAATTTTGAAAAAGTTATCACAGCCTGACAAAAAAATTATGCCATAAATATGTAGCTATCCTAGCCTTAATCGGCAAAATTATCAGATACAATTTTTTTTTAACATGTACCATCATTTGAACAAAATCACATCTCAACAAACACACCAAGTCAAATTACGATTGCTATCCAATCGGAAAATGTTGACTCCAAATAAAAAGTATAAGATATGCCAAAAAATGTATCTCACTGTTAACAGTCATTGTTTTAGAATTCAATTTTCCGACGCAAGCGTACATTTATTTCCCCTGGGCGCTGCGTCAGGCGGATAATACGGTATTTCCACTTCCGCATATTAATGTGCTTATAATTTGGATGTCCGCTACGTTATGTTAAATTTACGGAAAAGTAAGCTTTAGCAATCGTTTTTTCTGTTAAATATATAAAGAAATTACGAGACCGATGGAATGAAAGGTTTAAATAGTTAGTGATAGGTATTTCTAAAGGCATTACAAAGAGCCATACACTTCAACTAATGATAAGTATTCTACTGTCAGAAACAAAACCATGAAAGTTCCCAATGTGGCAAGAGATCCCTATACTTTTTAAAACCTCATAATATCATTACCTCAGAAAATACATTAAACAGAAGACTTGGACATTGACTTGGGCGATGGATAATCGCCATAGATATTAAGCCCGAAATTTCAGTCTTTAATGGGTGGTAAAGTTATTTAGTCATAATTTCGTGTTTTCAAAGTGTAGCAACGTCATATCCATAAAAATTGAAATATCTTTAGCATAAGCATACGTTTACATTTGCGTTATTATCATTTTCCAGAAATACTCTTGTATTCAACAGAAACATCCCGAATTGTCCGTAAAAAATTATCTCAGTCCATAACAGGAATGTTTTATAATTCAATTTTCCGACGCAAGCGTACATTTATTTCCCCTGGGCGCACGGCGGGTAACGCGATATCTCCGCCGCTGCATATTAATGCGTGGATAATTTGAATGTCCGCTGCATTACGTTTAAAGCACCGGAAAAGTTGATTTAGGTGTGAGGCTCATTTAGGTTTGGAAAAGAGATTTTAATAAAATATGAGACTGATAGTATAAATAATATAACAAAATAGGTTTATCGCAAAAAATCATAATAATACAGTAGCATGCAATAACCTTCGCTACCAAAATAGCACTGTCTTCTAAGCGTCTTACGATGCTTGAGAAGTCAATAGAAAACTCATCGTAAATAGAAGTTAAAATTCTGCTTAAATTAGGAATACAACGTTCTATTCATAGGAAGTAAACTAAGAATACAACGGCGAAAAAACCACTGCACTACGCACACTTTACAATTGTAACACTCAGCTTTGAAGGTAGTATAAGGCTATAGAGAAAATGTAAGTAAGAAACAGCTAAACATTACTTTTAAAATTCCGATCGGAAAATGTGAATGTCAATTGTAAAAGACTTGCATAAGTAACAACTAGACTAACTAACTATAAGTTACATTTCAAAGACTAGGCTTATATTCCAGAAGTAGAGTTCAAAAATAGATGAAAAGACAGGCAATACGCAACTCCTCGCCAAAACTCCATTTCAACATTATTTTTGCTTCAAAACGTATTCTGGATATGATAACATTTACTTGTTCTAGAATTCAATTTTCCGGCGCAAGCGAGTATTTCCCCTGGGTGTATGTTACGTCAAGTACTAGATAATGTGAGCCGCCGACTACTGTTTGTTTATGCACGAATAAGGTGTAATAACTATATAGTGAAGTGGGTGTGACTAAAGCGCGCATACTCGTAGCTGCTTGAGTAGATCGCAAGCGATCGAAAAAGTTGAGCATCGTCGGGCGCGGTCAGTACCTGGATAGGTGGTCGCTAGTGGCGAATTACATGCGCGCTTCCGTGCTTCGGAGGGCACGTTTAGCTGTCGATCCTGGTTGCTATCGATAAGATAGCAGTCGATAAACCTTGTTGGGGGCTCTATGGGCGGTTTGAAAACATCCGACACGGGTTGGCCACTAGCCCGTTTCTCCACCAATACGCATTGGAGCAGCGTGAAGGAGCTGATGCGTTAGGCCCCTCTGTTGTAAAGCTCTCCTGTGATGCTGACACTACGGTAGAGACTCGTGCCCAACAGTGGGCCATTGGGTTGCAGCCATTTTCTCTCAAGCTCTCAAGAAAATGCGAGGTGTTTCCACATGCAAATAAAGTTGCGTATTTGCCTTTGAATTCTTAAAGATTTCAATAACCACAGAAATCAATATAACTCATTGGCCGCCTAATTTTTTTCAATATAAAATATATCCTCGAGTTTACGTAATCCGGTCCCATCCTCAATCCCCGTGTTGCCAGCGGATCGGTGCGTGTCGCGTAACAATGTCGAATACAAATATTTGAAACTTGTTAGCGCTCGGAAAAATCCCGGCAAAAATTCCGCCGAGCAAAAAGAATCCCCGCTAAGAATTTATATAAGGGCACGAATCTGATGCGGTTATCTGATGTTTTGAGGGATTATTTAGGTGCTACTTAAAATGCTAAAGCGATTGGTGTGTCTGAGAAATTTAGGCCTTATTTATAAAATTATTATAAATTTGCCAATCAAATTATGTATTACTTATAAGTTATTTATTGAATTGTAACACTACCTAACATTAGTTTTATTTTATTTTTTAATTTTAAATTTTTTGTACTCTAATTTTCTAATTTGCATACCTGAAAAGGTGAATATGGATTGATCAAAATGCCCTGTAAAACCTTAAACTAACCCTTATTCGTGCAAATAAATGATTTTCATTTCGTGCAAATATTAAGACATCATTATTGTATGCTATAAAGTAGACTGTTCTAAACTTATTATAATTTTTGTAACATATTTCTTGTGTTACAGTCAACAATAAACGCATTCTTTTCTTTTCTTTTCGTTTCAAAGTTAAATTCGAATGCTTAAAGGAGTACCTTTTTTTTGTTAAGCTCTAAGTGCCTTTTAAGAGAAATAACTATCAACGCCTGCCTAATTAAACATCTTTTCTTTCATACTTTTTTAAATTTGTTCTTATTTGTAACTTTCTTGTTCCAGTGGCACAAAAAGCGTGATGAATCCCTCGCTCATGGCTTCATGAGGTACTCCCCACTGGATGACTGCTCTGAGCGCTTCAGCGACTGTCCCCATAACAGGAGTCAGACACACTACCATTGTATCCAGGATGGATGTGATAAGGTAATTATCATGACCAGTTTCTTCACAAAGATATATTTTATGAATTAACATTCAAAAACCATTCAGACAAATTCAGACCCATTTTCAAAGAACAATTTTTACATTTTTTTTAATTCTCAAATTCTTCTCCAGGTGTACATATCAACGTCAGACGTGCAAATGCACGCGAACTACCACCGCAAGGACTCTGCCATTCTCCAAGAGGGCTTCCAAAGGTTCAGAGCCACCGAGAGCTGTGCTGCTCCCCACTGTGTCTTCGCTGGTCAGAGGACCACGCACTTCCACTGCAGACGGCCAGGGTGCACTTACACCTTCAAGAATAAGGCTGATATGGGTAAGTTCACCAACAGCTGCTATCTCTATCTATTCATCATCATATTCAGTGGTACCATGTATTATAAACGATGCAGGTATAAAAAGAGTTTAAATATTCCTACTGCCATTATAAATGTGAAAGTTTGTGAGGATGGATGGACGGATGATTGTTACTCTTTCACGCAAAAACGGCTGAACGGATGTGGATGAAATTTGGTATGTACGCAGTTTATAATTTGGATACAAGATTATTTTTAGCCCTCTTTAGATCAAGTTCTAAAACGACGGCGCGGGCAAAGTCTAGTTGTTAATAATTTAGTAAAACGTAATATTTCATAATGGTTTATAAATAAATAAATAAATAAATAAATAAATAAATAAATAAATAAATAATGAAATTGCCTGCTCCGATGATAAATATGTCATCAACACACACTTACACAAAACTACAAAGTAGCATTCCTCTTCCAGAAAAACACAAGACGTACCACATAAAGGACGAGGCGTTGTCGAAGGACGGATTCAAGAAGTACATGAAGAACGAAGCGTGTCCGTACCGGGAGTGCCGGTTCAGTCGCACCTGCAACCATATCCACTGCATTCGGCCGCATTGCAACTACGTGCTGCATAGCAGCAGCCAGATCTTCACTCATAAAAGAAAACATGAGAGGAAGGAGCAGGAACTCAGCTTCGGGTACGTATAAATCAAGAGCAGACATTAGTAATAACCAATGCTTTAGGATTAACAGAAAAATGATAGGTTACGAGTAAATGAGAATCGAAAGAGGTGGGCCGAGTGAAGTGGCATCGATTGGGGTAGAAGTCTATGTCTAGCAATAGATTACCAAGGACAAGAGTAGGAGAAATAGAACTCAATAGGATTAGCACTCAATAGGAAACAATAGGAAAATCAGATTTACGAGTAACATTCCTAATTCAGTTAGCTAAAAATGAGCGACGAAAGTACGTTAAGTGCTATTGACGATTAAAATAACATCTGAATATAAAATGATACGAATGAAATGAATACAAACCAACATACAGAATGGGTCATATAACTCCAATAGCTTGAGAACAGAAAAATATATCTTTAGGTATTTGGTATTATTTGCAAATCTTGATCAAGTTTTGATTCTACAAGATCTTTTTACTATCAAAATATTCCAATCGCTTCATAATGATAAGTATTTTTAGATCATGTCAATTATGAACATAATAGTTTATGATAATATTTCCTTTCTTATTTAAAACAATTTTCACAAACAGCGGATAAATCTCTAAGTTTATGAAAATTATATGTATATTTTCTTGCAGCCTCCCAACGTCGGTGATACAAAGCGCACTGATGCAGCAAGGAGCCGACCTCACCATGTACTCCCCCGGCAGCAATCTCCACGTGGACGATGACATGTCCAGCTCGATGTTCGACAACGACTTCTCTCATCCTTTCGTGAGTATCTTTAATATGAACGATACAAACTAATCAGCATTTCATCTTTAAGTTCGGTAATTTTAAAATTATGAATATTAACGACCATATTATTTTAGTCATCATCATCGTAGCCTAAATCTATAAACAAACAAAAAAATAATATTCTCATAAGCATATACTAAGCCAGCGTGGTGGACTAAGGCCTACATTCTTCTTATTGTGAGAGGAGACTCGACTCTGCAAGGGGTCATTAATGGGTTACAGACAAATCTTTAAACACAATAATTTTAAGATGACAATTTCCAGGATAACTCTGTTAATGATTTGTGCTTTTCAGAATCCTGCTTTGGTTGAGGAGGCATCTCGAAAATACATAGAAACCTTCAACGGGTGCAAAGAGGCTGAAGATAAATGCAGCAAATGCAGCGCTTTGAACAAGCATTACCATTGCTTGGCAGAAGGCTGCAAGATGGCTCACAGGTAACAGTTGTGATGAATTAATTTGTAGTTTTATTAGAAACGACGTGGTTTATGATGACAAAAAAAATTTGTTGTATATCGATGTTGTTATCATCGTTGTATTCTGTTTGTGACAATTAAGCAACAACGAATTTGGAATGTGACGAAACATGAGATGTAGTTAGATCTTCTTCATTCCAATTCTTAACCTTGGCTATTCTCCACCAGCTGCCACAACACGATGGTGAAACACGTGATGGAGCATGAACAGCAGAACCAGGTCACGGAAGCGTACTTCGCGACCTTCTCCAGGAACAACCCTTGCAGCAACTCCGCATGTCAGCATATCAGGGATATCACGCACTATCACTGTACTTGGGTAAGTTAAGATTTCGATGTATCTAAAGTAACATAACTATAATTTTGATGTTCAAAAGAAATTTTCCTCATTTTAAGTGTCATCAACCCCAAATACCGCTTCAAATATGTTAATTTGATTTAATTGTGAATTAAAATTAAGATTTTTTGGTAGTGCTCTCCATATTGGTTTGCTCATGCTATGAGAGGTTAAATGTAATCAACAGTTCCAAAAACGTGGCGTTGTAACTTTTGGCCTTTAAATCATTAAAATATTCCTTAACTTTATAGGAAAACTGCGGCGTAGTCATCCTGTCATCCGAAGAGCATCCGTTCAGACGCTTAGAACACCACCGCCAGCACGCGATACTCAGCCCTATGTCCCCGAACTTAGCGGCGAGATTCGCTCCGAACTTCAACACTCAGCTATCAGCTCAATTACACCCTAACATGGCAGCTCAGCTAGGCCAAGTGCCGAGCATGCCGAATTTGCCCCATAATTTGGCGCAACTAGCTCAAATGGCCCCAAGTCTGTCGTCTCAATTGACCCCAAACCTCCAGGCTCAGCTGAATATGGGGCCTAACCCTGGGATAGTGCCCCAGCAAGTCAACCCGTCCAGTTCGTTGGATGAAATGTTCAGCAGAAAGCGAGGAAGACCTCCGAAGAACAGGGTCGTCGAAGTCTGGACCGATAATGTAAGTTTCTAATGTTTAGTGTTTTCTGCTGCTGTTTAAACCTCTTTATTAAATTTACTTTCTTTTTTAAAGGTATCTCAACGATTTAACGGTTGTTTGTAATTTGCTCTTATGGGGATATATTTTTTAGATACATACTTTTGAGTTTTCGTTTCTTTGATGTTTTCTGTGTTTGTCCATCAATGTTACTTCATAAATATCAGAAATTACTAATGTCAATTGAGTATTTAGCTATTTATATGATTTTAAATCTCCATTTTCATTACAATTACCATTTTATATTATAATTCCTTATTGTTATACTACATTGATTCCTTCAAATCTACACCTAATTAAAATTCAATTGTTGTACCTAATCTATTTCCTATCAAACTTGACAACCTTAAAAACTTAATTCGCAATAACACTAAGATTAATAGCAACAAATTTATTCTAGGTGACACCTCAGGCTATATTCACGTCGTTCAAGCTGCCGAAAAGCAACCAAATGCCGCCGGTGATACAGTCCCCGGCCATTGCTACTGTTGAAGAGTTTCCGGTAAGAGAACATTAATTTTAATGGTTTTTTGACTGTTCGCCATTCACTTTTGAGTTTGATTTATTTTGTGTTCCAGTTTTTAGGTGAGAAATAATTAATGTTTTTAAATACTTAGCAGTCTCTGAGTCCAAAAAATTATAAATTACTGTTGTGACAATATATTATGATAATTTATAACCATAGCAATTATTTTCTGCAAAGTTGATTTTCAAATGCGTTCTTTATTTCTACGATGACGAAACATATCATAGTGTTGAAACTTGTGCTAATTACTAAATCTTTTGTTATAAAATTTAAAAGAAAATCGAATTGGGGAAACATATTCAATCATATCAGATTTAATAATCAAGGACTACCCTCAATCTCGTTTAAGACATTGCTAAACTACCTTAATTATGTTAGGTCGTAAAATATTTGCACACTAACCGCCCAATTTTCTTTCCCAGCGCATCAAATTCCAACACTTCGAGGTCTTCACCGCACCAGAAGTATGCGGCCAGTACTACCCCCATTGTCAACTAAGGATGACGCGCCTCCATCTCCACTGCTTCAACTGCAGCTTCACAGGAGAGACCCACCTCATCATGGAGACCCACATGAGGGAATCCCACTCCATTTGCCCTTTACTTGAAGGTTTTGACTACTTCACGTCCTACGATCAGTGCGGTGGTAAGAGTTGCTTCAAGAACCAGTTGCGATCTCACTTCCACTGCGCCCAAGGCAACAATTGCCCAGCAATCCTCACGCAGTACTCTGCCGTGGCGACCCATAAGCATGGGAGAGGAACTCCTGTTATTAAGAGCGAGGTGGATCAAGAGAAGCAGTTCGATGAAGTGAAGGATTATTCGTTGAAAGAAAGAGCGTCAGCGGACAGCGTTGGGTCGGTGAAGGAACAGATGGAGTCGTACACTCCGACCAACTTCTCGATTAAGAGCGAGTTCGAAAGAGAACAGGATAATGTTTCGGGTGAGTGTCTTTCCAAGCTTTTTGAAGTTAAGTTAAGAGTGGTGATTTTTTGTGGCCAATTGCTAAGGATATGTTATTTCACTTTACGCAGCATCACTAAGGTGGAAATGTAGGCCTATTTGCGTCAGACTTGTTGTCCTCTAGGGTTATTACATATAATAAGCACACCAAGTTCTTGTATTTCGGTAAAAGTTAGATGTAACAGTATCTTTAGCACAAAAATAGCGCATTTGAATCAATTAAACTCTTACTTTACATCAATATTCTGCAAATCTTTAGGCGTCTGTTAATCTCCAGAACGCTCTTCATTCCAGTAGTAAAAGCGACGGGAACGTTCTACCCGTCATCGCACCTCCGAAGCAACACCTCGTCCCCATCGCCCCGAAGCATCTACGACGCATCGCCGTCCAAGGACCTCAAAATGAGGAGCATGAATCTCGAATACGATCAGAAGAAGTATGAGCCCCAAAAGACAACTGGTCCAACGATCCCGCCGTCATGCCACGACCAGGCGTGTCCTCTGAACAAGAACGCTGGGGGGATGAACCTTCACTACCATTGCCCTCATTGCAGCCAAGCCTATGTAGACCTGAAGCTACTGTTCAGCCACATGGTGAAGAAACACAGCAACGCCATGGAGACTGGACCAGTCGGACTGCAAGCCACAAAGGTGAGTATTTATCATCTGTCTCCGCCCAGATTGATGTATTAGTCTTGGTTGATAGAAAGATATTCTTTAGTACATTACACAAATGTACATTACTTTTTTAAACCTACTTTTTCCAAGGTTTCTAAAACTAAAGAAACGGCACGTCAACAATTCTTCACGAACGCAGATGACGCCATCTTGTTCACTAGTCTAAAGTAGTTTAATTTCGTTTTGTAAAAAAGACAAATAAAAATATTTTCAGTGTTAGGTACTCGTAGTGTTCGATTCCATTAACACTATTTAAGCTCAAAAAATTGAGATAACAACGCATTAGATGCTTATAATTTTAAGAATACACAGTATATTCGTTTTTAAATTCAAATTTTCCATATTTTTAAGCAAATTTTAGTCATGTGTTTCGTCTTTTACGAATTCCTCGACTAATAATTTCATTTGCACTATTGATTTCGCAGGAGACCCTTGAGAGGGAGTACCCAGAGATATCGATCCTGCCTTCCACTGCCTCCTCATCATCAGCTCCGCAAGCGCCATCCCCGAGCCAGAGACCACCGAATCCTGCTGAACAGGTAAATTGCCTATTTATAAGCATACGGTCTACTAATGTCAAGACTTCGCTTCAGATCATGGACCATGAAAAGATTAGTTGGTATAACATGTTGGTTGTTGGCAAGCAAGCAGCTTACCCGGGAAGATATCTTATCGCCACCTTGTTAGCCCGCCAGGAATTAGCTTGTTTTTTATGTCTCGTGTTACGGTTTGAGATGTGTGGTTGCTGGAGATACTTTATTTGAGGTACATTTTGATGCCTTATAAGTAGCAAAGCATCCACATACAACCCCACCCTACGCTATTTGAGGCTTAACGTAACACCCTACCCTATTTGAGGTTTAACGTGGACGTCCATGGGCTACAATCGCCACTAAGTCGGTTAGCCTGCATGCCCGTGAGCTACTCACATTCAATGAAAAAGAAAGCTGTACAATCTGGACATAAGTCAGTCTCTTATTCCCCTTCTCTCTCTCTCTTCTCCAGGTCCAAGCAGTCCAAAGCCTGTTACTGCAGCAGTACCTCTCGGGGGGTCGGAAGGGATCCCTTCAGGAGCAACTGAAGATGCAGCAGCAGTATACCGCTTCCCTAGCTGGGTTGCCAGGACTAGCCCAGGTCGCGCTGTTCTCTCAAGGGTAAGTCTAACTCTATGTAACCCATTCGTGACCCAATGCAGGATCAGGCCTCCTCTCAGAATGAGAAGGATGTTGATCTTAGTCCACCACGCTGGCCTTATGTGAGTTGGTCATTTTCACGTGCAAAATTAGATTATTTTCAACATTATGGAGAACTTTCAGGCATGCAGGTTTTCTAAGGATATTTTTCTTCACTGATGGCAGGTGACATTTGAATGCACATGCTGAATTAGCCTTAACTATGCTATTGTCTAATATTTTTCTAAATGCCATATTATTATCTAATCAAACCTAAAAAACATCTTTGGTAGCTATCACTGTTTTATTTCTTTATTACTTTATTTAGTTGATAGCAGCAGTATTAATTTCAACTTTATGTACTGCCATCAAGTAATTATCATACTTTGATTATCTTTTTCTTAATGCCACATCCCATCGATGCAAAAAACATATTAGGCAGCTGTTACTCTTTTATTTATTATTTATTGTTGATTGCAATGAGTGTCAAGTAGTATCAACTTCAACTTCATCTAATTAATCTTACTTTCATCACAGTGGTTCACCGTTCCCCCTGTACCCCACGATGCTGTACCCACCGGAGCTCCTGCTGGAGCAAAGCCTGCTCCAAACCCACGGTCTGCCTCCAGGAATGGACAAGGAAGCCGAGATGATTGCTAAGACGTAAGTCAACATTAAATTTTTTCAATTATCGCATACATTCTATATGCTAAAAAAAGAGACTTTAAGTCTCTTTTTTATTCTCTTTTTGTCCTTACCTCCCATTTACTACTATCTTGTATTCTGTAGTCTGTTCATTCAGTGTACCATCTCTTATTAGTTTTAATTGCATCTGTGCTTTCTTGTTATTTTTTACCTTTCCAAAACTAGTCTTCTTGTTTGTCAGTAAACGTCGAGTCTTTGTCTTTTTTTCTTCTTTCTTGTTTTCTTCTGTATTTTTCCCCCTAACCCTCCTTTCTAGAATCTCCAAAACTAGTGTTCTTGTTTGTCAGTAAACGTCGAGTCTTTGTTTCTTCTTCTTCCTTGTTTTCTTCTGTGTCTTCCCCCCTTACTTCTCTTGTTCGGATCTCCAATACTAACAGAGCGTATGTTGTTAGCAGACGCAGTCACACGGCGCGCGGGCCTCACATGCGGGTTCTGAAGGACGAGCCTATCCCTGAAGGATACCTTCGCTTCAGGTTCAACGAGGACTGTGCTTATCAGCACTGTGGATATAGGTATGTTAACAATTACCGTCATTGTAACCGATAGACAACAAAGTCTAACTTCAAATAGGAGAGGTCCTATTTCTGGTTTTATTATGTATAGGTAATCTGTAGTTAAATAAAAGGAATACATATACATAAGGTATCCACAAAGAACGCCGATTTTACATTTTTTCGCATTTTGAGTATTGAAAGCTTCATAGAATTTGAAATCAACGCCATCTATCCAAAGCTTTGCGAACTACGTGTGCTTTTACAAGCTCTACGCGGGATCTTTTAAAACTAAGGCGTTTTAACTAT
>DWIY01000653.1:0-12186 GCA_018248615.1 Erynnis brizo brizo
GTGCGTGCCACTGGGATTCGAACCCAGACCCCTCGATTCGAGGTCGAATTCTAAGCCACTGGGCTATCACCGCTTCAAGTAAGAATAACAGTACATAACTGCTTTCGGCCATATTCGACCAAAAGGCATCTTCATAAAAAGCTACCACGCCGTTAAAGTAGTAATGACAGGTAAGTGATTACCTGTTCCACACTTTTCCATACAATTTTCGATCATTAATGATTGTAGAAACGACCGCAAATAGCCAAAGTTGGTGATAGATGGAAAAATGATCATTAATTATGTAATTTCTTGGTCCGCTCTAAAAGCCATAAGTAATCTCGGAGCTTTAAGCTTTTACAAGCTTGTTTGTGGCGTGCACTTTTTCAATGACGCGTTTGGATGCGTTCAGGATCGGAAACTTAAAATGTTTTATTATCTGTATTTTGCAGTCTTTTTCTAAGTTAACCTCTAACAAATTTGTTAGCTACCTTAAAAGTAAGGCAATTAATTATTAGCGTTAAATTATTGTATAAATAAAATAGTTTGCAAACATTTTTAAAGCTTTCGGTCTCTCATAATGACCGGACGCTCGAATAAAAACGGGTTTGGGTCTCACGTAATGGCGCTAAAGCTGTAAGCTTGAACGCAGCGGTAGGGGTCGCGGGGCGGCGGGTCGCAGGGGGAGGGGGGCGAGCCGCATGCGTACCGAGGCCCTGGCTGCATTCCAGTAGTTCGCCCGACCGCCGCGAGGCGCTACGTTACCTGCGCACGTCCGCGACGCCCGCTCACTACAAAGAACGCCTCAGTATTGTAAAAAAATCTGTGATGTATTGATTAATTCCAACGTTACCCCAACACAAAAACCCCGGTCGGACCGAACGAAACGCTGTGAGGGCACACGGCGAACGGTTTAAGTGATATTTCGACGCTTTTACAGCGGGCCACGTCTATGGCATTCCACATTTATCGATGAATAGAATCTTGTGTAGACCGAACATGGTGGACCGTACGGTGCGATGAGAGTGGACGACTTTACAGTGTTTTATGTGTGCATCACGCTCGTTTTATAACGAAAATATAAAGTTTGTGACTCTAAATATGGATTGGTATGCGTTTGGAGCGTGAGCTTGGAAAAACTCGCCCGGGCGATGAAAGGCCTGTGTCTTCGATCGGATAATGTGAGTACGTGAACGATAAACAGTAAGAATGGTGTCCTACGGTTACTTCGGGCTGCGGCAGACGCCTTGGACCCTCTTGGTGCTCATTTTCTTCATCGAAAGCGTGATGGGGAACTATGCCAAGTCGTTTTACATACATTGGAACACAACAAACAGTATATTCAGAATAGACAATACGGACCACGTCTTCGACTTGAATAAAGGGAACGCACAGTTCGAATACGACCAGGTGAACATAATATGTCCGGTGTACGCTCCGGGGACCCACGAAAAGGACACGGAGAAGTACATAATATACAACGTGAGCAAAGAGGAGTACGATACGTGTAGGATAACGAATCCGAACCCGCGCATCATCGCGATATGCGACAAGCCGAACAAGCTGATGTTTTTCACGATCACCTTCCGGCCTTTCACGCCGCAGCCCGGCGGGCTGGAGTTCCTGCCGGGCAAAGACTACTACTTCATATCTACGTCCAGTAAAGACGACCTGCACAGACGCATCGGCGGTCGCTGTCTGAGTCACAACATGAAGCTGGTGTTCCGGGTGTGTTGCAAGCCGGAGGACCAGTCGCCGGCGCCGTCTCCGCAGCCGACGCCGCCGCCGCCGCCCCCGCCGCCGACCACTCAGACGACGACCACCACCACGACGACCGTGAAGCCGGTCACGAAGAAGACGCACAAGTACGATAAGTCACCGAACGAGGTTGTGAAGAGCGAAGAGCTGTCGTACTCCCGCGGTGCGGCGCTGGCTTCCTCTCTCGCTCTGGCCCTGGCTGCGAGCGCAGTGCTAGCCCCGCTGGCTCGGTGAATGTGCGCTAAGGCGGCACGACCGCCGCGTCCCGACCTGCTAGACAAGCCCTGCTCGACGCACACCACCCAGACTCTCCAATCCCTACATTTGCGTCCGGACACCTTGGTCTTTACGTGAATCGGTGACGAAACTTCAGTGCAGTGCAGTGCTTAGGCTACAGGACGCAAGAGCCGTCCGTGCCCGGGACGATGGATTTGAGTGTGTTGTAAGTATTCATAAGGAAACTAGAAGAGGACGAAGTGAACTGAAGATCGGTGATGGACATTGGATAGCGTGCGAAATTCCTAGTAATCTCCATAAAGTTCCAATGACAAATTTAGTCCATAAGGAACCTATGAGCCTAATTTTTAATATTGTAAACTAAAGTATATCGGGCCTACTGAGTAATCGAACTATTATTATTAACTGTGCAGTTCACCAATGAACTGATACACTGTAGTTACGAAATTCATTTAAATATACATATATATATAAAATGTTAACATGTATAATGGTAATATAGGTTTCTTAAACCATTAGAAATTAAATTTTTATATTTTCACTAATGCAATGAAGGACATTTGATTAAGACTTAGGATCCAAACGTATAGGAGAAATCTTATATAGAACGAGTTAAGTAGATCTTAATTTAGTTCAAAAGACATTTTTTTATTATTTTCCATACGACCTAATATTTAGAATTTATTTATACGAAAAAATTAGGGCAAGTTGAGAACCTTGTCCAGAGATACTGTGATTTTGGTTTTATTTAGACGTAATTTTTTCTCTATGCTTTTATTATGTGATATAAAAATTATTGTATTTAAAGTGATGCATTTTTCATCTAATGATTATTATTTTACTCTTGACTGATTTGAAGCTTTTTCTAATTATTTTACGGAAGCAATTTTCGATGCATTTTTAAATTTTCTAACGCTTAACAGTTTTTTATGACTTTTGGTCATGTTATCGTACAGATAAATAAATAAGACTTTTTTTACGAAATGGCAGCAAAACATCCATAATCTTTGCCTTCGTTATTATTTTTAACGCAACATCTTTTCTTGAAGCTTTTCCAATAGTTTGGGAATTTACTTTGTTGACATGAAATAAGTATTACAGATAGTATAGAACCAAAATCGTTGCTTAGATATACTACTTCATCATTTAAGTCGAAAAGTTGTGCGTAAACGTTCGTTTACGTTGAAGGACCAATGACCATAAGAAACCAGTTTGCAGCTACAAGTACAAAAGAATATTATAGCCGAAGGAAATATTTTACAGTCTCAGAAACACACCTATACGCTCTGACTTGTCAGCCATTTTGAACAGCGCGGGCCGTGGACGGCTTCGAACTTAATATTCTTGCTTTAAAACTGCTAATTTTAATAATTTACCAAGTATGCATTTTTATGGACATAAATCACGTAGCTAGAATAGTGAATGTAAATCGTAAGTTCTATTGTCAGATAATGTTAATATTCGTTAGTCGAAACCTTGATTTTAGTCGGTTCGCGATATCTGTAATACTTATCAAATGCTTTGTTCACGCCAATTATAGTGTCAACGTGACCATCATTTCAAAATATCTTTAAGTAAGCACAATAAGTGCCATTTGAGACCGTGTGATGAGCACGAATCGTACACATTATGAAATAGTCAAATAGTTGAATAGTAGACGAAATAGACCGGTTTTCAGTTAGACATACGCATTTAGTGGCAGTCGATATATTTTAGATAGCGCTTAAGAATTGAACGTTTGAGTTTGAAACTGTGTTCGTGATCGTTCCTTGTTTTAGTGCAATTAAAAGTACGGAAGCAGATTTTAATAACTTCGAACGCATTATATTCCCATAACATTTTCAAAGTTAATTAGTTTGTAATTGTTAAAAGTGACATGAAACTTTTAAATGAAAACAAAGTAAAACAGCATTGCAGAATGTGTAATATATTTAAGTTTCATGAAAGAACTATGTTACTTACAATCAAGTTTTAACTATGGTTAATGGTACATCAACTTAAGTAGGTAAATTAGAAGCTTAGCTGTAAAGTCACCCTAATAATGTTAAACTAAAATTATTTTAAGAAGATGCAGTCAAATTAGGTAAAAGTTACAATGCTTCAGTATCAAATACCGTTCACATCCCAACCGTGACACGAGACAAAGAATCGACAAAACCAAAATAAATTTCACTCAAAAATAGATATATCATTAATGAGGCGCCACCAGACGACAAACCGACAGAAATAACCACAATATGGAATGAAACATGTAATTAACAAAACACGGTCGACCGATTGTAAATACTGAAAAAAGAAACTGTGTAATTTACCGAAAAAACGCCTGTAACAAAATTGAAACACACAAAAAGCAGTATTTGTCAGTTGACAAACAGTGTCGGGCTAATGCATTGTTTCTTAAACACGGCGTTTTAAAAATACAACATTTTATCTCGGCCGTCTGATCTGAAACATGTGAACGAGAGGCGAGGAACTATATTGGAGTATTTGGGGAACAAACGCGTACTAAAATAACGTTTTTATTGATAGACAGATTGTTTAGAAATTCTTGATGGCTTGGCTACTTCTTGTTTTCATGTTCTCTCTGTTATTACTGGCCTTCGGTTTTCATGTAAATGTGTAGTTTTGATGTCGCGTAAAGATTTTACGATTCAAAATTATAATCTCGCATTTAATTGTCATTATTCCTTTACGGCTCCTCTGTTCGCAGTCAGACAGGTATGTGTGAGCCGGTTACCTTCCACGACGCTCATTTCCATACGCTGAGTGCGTCTATTTTTATTTAAACTAAACAGTTTGAATGTCTACTTAAGCGTTTCGTGGTACAGACGCTGTTTAACTTGTCTTTTAGCTATTTCGGGAAACCCTGAAGGGATTGTAGGGATAATCAGCCTGACCTGCACGTGATAATTGTGGAACGTGTGTTGTATACGGAATGCGAGATTAAGGATTTGTATATTTATCATGTGCATGCCAAGCGGCAGGCAATGACTAACTAAAAACATCAGACAAAATCTAAAAGCTATAAAACGATTGGCGTTTTCAAATAATCAAAACAGGAAAAATGAACCGCAATTTTTTATAAAACGAAAATGTAGACGATTTTATGAAACCGCAATATTTAAAGTGGAAAGGATAAAATATTTGTGCTCGAAAACTAGAAATACGAGCTAGTTAATTCTAAATTCAGATGGGAGTAAGGCACAGTTGGTACATGATTTGTAGATTTGCTTGAAATCGCCACTAATCATATTTGCAACATCGCTTGATCTGCGTGAAATGAATGTGCTTTCAACAAATTATGATATGTTTTGAGATGCAAATACTCAAACTAACAACTCGAGTAAACTCAGTTCCTGCTTAGTTTTGAAATAAACTATTCAAATTAAAGGAAAACTAATGGAAATTTAGCTAACCAATGTTTATCTCGAAGAATGGTAATAAAATCAATAAATTTTTGAATAAATGTGATTTGATATTGTAATGTTTGGGAGCGCATTTGATAAGAACAAACAATGCATTGAAGTCCACAAACTGATTTATGGTGTGAAATATAATAAAGCGTTTCGAATTTAAAACATATGGGGCTAGACGTTATAAAATGTGGCACTGTATTATTCAAACCCGTGTAATTCCCGTGGAAATAGCACAATACTCCTCGCAGTGACATCAAAGAATTCCTACCGAGTTAAATTGATGACTTCATATTAGTTAAACAGAGGCTTGGAGCTTTTATTTTGAATCGCGAGCGCCACAGGATCGTGTTACGATTCGTATTATGTTCCTAAATTCTTTGAAAGATACACCTGGGGTCTTCAAAGATGAGGATTCCTAGAAATATCGAAACCTTTCAAACAATCTGAAGATTCCATACAAGCAATGAACAGAGAAACAATAGAAAAATTTAAGCCGTTTTTTTACAAATACCCTCTGAATAATAGAAACGTAAGTACGGAAATGTTTGTCAAACAAAAGGTTCGTGGTTTTGAAACAGAATGAAGCTTTAATCCCAATATAAAAGGTGTTAATACCTGCACGGCAGCTGGATTTGGCAGAGATTACGGGATTAAATAACTTTGAACTCTACGTGTTGTACAAAACGTCAACAATGCAGTTTCAAACTCAAACGTAAACAAAACATTTTTCTTAGTATTCTCTCTCATGATAGTTTTTGGTTAGTTGTGCTGTGTACTTAGAATAATTAATTGCCTAATTAATGAAAATGAAAAAAAGATGACCTCATTTTCGAATCTCGAGAAAATCAGTCCGCTAGTTTTAATGAAAATGCATAATTTTATATTTAAATAACTGTTTATTCGGGGTTTTCCAAGGGGACACGTTAGTCGTATGACATGTAATGTATATATTATGGGAGCATCTGTTCATAAACTCAGTAATTTGGGAGTGGACAGACCTCGCTCGGTTGAGAAATTAATTTGGGCAGCTGACATTAAAAAAAGTCGTAACAGTACAGATTGCGGTGTTGTGTAATTTTTTAAATCAAGACCGACATGGGACGCGGGAGCCTCGAAATATGATACCATAAAAACAAAAAAGTGAATTATGGACAAAAAGTGCAATGTGAAAACATACTAAGAAGAAGGCTTTAAAATAGTCTTGGGAACCAAAATGCTTACAATCTGCACTTTTGCCAATATCAGTTCCAATATTGATAAACATTTCAATGGTAAAATCCATTTTTTACACTTGTCTTGTTTGGTAAACAATCTTAGCTTGTCTTTTTATTGTAATTTGCGATGAAAAAGACACAAAATTAAAAGAATTTAAAAGCAAATTCTCATTTAATGCTGAAACAGATTTCCAGTGACTATAATTTATTTTTAAAGCAATTTTAAACTGTTTGTTTTCGATATGAAAAAGTGTTAAGATTGTTTATCAAATAGGACAAGAGTAAAAAACGGACTGTAATTAATAGCTATGTCATCAAAATGTGTGATATTAAGAAAATCTCTTTGAATTTTAACACGATCCGGTGTATCTATTTCATCTCGAATTTGCTTAACAATAGCTTCGAAGCTGCCAGCTAGTCTGCTGTTGATTGAATAACAAACGGCAGGGTATCCGATACTCCACTTCACACAATTGATGACATACCTATTCCTGTTATGAGGACACTGGCATGTTTCATAATCCTTGACAATGTGATTTGACACCAGTTGTAAGTACATTTGTATCAATTGTTGTATCTACACTTGTGTTCAGATTTATCTCGTATTATGCACCACCGAAGGTTCAAAATCGCGTTCCATGGACCGCTTATTAAGATTCATATCACTGATGCATCCAATATCAAGATTACCATCTGATATATTATTATTTGCATTTGTATTAATGTTTGTATTAGCCTGACCCAGTGAAGAGCGTATTATATTGATTGTAATCTATCATTAGTTGATGTATGATTGTTTAAATGTTCGATTGTACTCAGTGTGTGCGTTGTTGTGTCTTATTGGAAAACATCCGAATGTAATTTTTTGTAAGATCTGTGACTTTCGTTTTTAAATTTAATGGTATAGTTATAAAGTTAACCTCTTCTGTAATACGAGGCGGTGGTGTTGTCCTAGAATGCGTGCCTGATTTCATTCGGATTTTGTGTAAGTTTTACAACCTATCTGAACACTAGATGATATCGTCTAGAGAGAAGGTAGGGTTATAAGTAAAGCTTACATAGACTTCGATGAAATTAATATGTTTGCTCAGCGGTGGTTGTAAAAGTATTATATTTGTGTTTATCTTCCTATGATTTAGTTTAACGTTTTTCTTTTGGAAATAGAACGGGGTATAGTTTATATGACACAAAATGTTCTTTCGGCTTAGTTTTCAATTGCATTTACTGATGCATATATTATATCATAATTATTTTTCATCGAGCAATAAACTAATATCGTTATTGGGTGATATACTATATCATTACTAAATATTTTTTTGCGATAGGTACGGCAAATTTGACTTCATAATCAGAATAACAAGAGCCTCAGGCCTTTGAAAAAATTAAATCATATAAATGAAACTTTAAAGTTAATAATAAAGAAACAGCGTATTTAGCTATTGATAGATTTTATTTAGTTGCTGCACTGGTTTAGAATAAAATGTTCTAAATTATTCTAAACCTATAATATAAAATATATTATATATAAAATATGCCTACAACTCAACAAAATCTACATCTTTTCCGAAGATAGAATGTAATCGATATTTGAAATTGCTCCAAAATACTGGCCAGAAATGGAAAGGCCATAACTCTCCTTTCACTTCAAGGTATCTCGAATGTCTAAGTCGTGAATGACCAAACGAATAAATAAAGAACTGTACCGTTTGTGTCAAAATGTACGTACGAAGTTATGGCTTTGTGAATGCCCTAGATACTTATAAGGTCGTAGGTTTGGTTCTGCTTAGCTTGGTTAACAGAATTTTTCTAGATGTAAACAACTTGACTTGTTGTGACAAACTGAAATGTTTCTGCTGATACAAATATTCGTTTGTTTTTAACACAAAAACCCTATCAGTTATGCAGAGTAAATAAGATTTTTTCAAAAGCATGATAATAAAAGAAAATGATTCTATTTGATTTAATTGATGAGCTTTCAAAACTGCAAGTTTTAGTAAAAATTTAAGTCAATTAGAATATTTTTTACATCTAAAAGCAAAATTGACCGTCTTCTACCTAAAATAATGAACATGGCATAAAATTATATAATATTTGAAAAATACTTAAATTTGGCTGTTACTTTTGTTTTTTAACTGACTGATTTTTCAAAAATCAAAAGAAGATCTGAAACATATTTCATACGCACTGTCCAATGAGACGTTCATTTTGAAAAGTTCTACATTAACTCCTTGCGTTGCTTTAAAGCTTATTGGTACCTATTTTAAAATTGGGATTCAAGTTAATTTTAGGCATTTAAAAATAAAAATAATTCTGTGAACATAAATATTACCTAGAAGTTGGACGATGCTGATAACGCAATATAAAGAAAACTATTAAAAGCTGACGCATTAGGTTAAAAGCGCGCTATAAATTTCATAGAAATCAGTTCAGTGTACGTCAGTGTGTTTTGTTTCTGAGAAATATATGTGATGTGAATGAATCTCAACGTAAACATTAAACCCATGTGTAAGCACATCTGGTGAATCCTTCGCTTGATTTTCATAATTAAGTATATAAATAGGCAGACTAAACAGGTCAATACCTTTTACTTTTCTAATTGTCAACGGAATTTCTTCAATTTTTGGTAGTTAGCTATTGAATTTTAGTTCAATATTAACTGAATTGGATTTTAAACTCTTGAACTTTTCTATTTTAGGAACAAATCTCCCGACAAAATTCTTATCTTAATCGTATAATTGGCGTAATTTTTGAGCGTCTTTGCAGGCTGTCAAAATATTACTTGTATAATGATATTACCAAAACAATTTTAAGACTTCCAAAAGATAATTTAAACGTAATGAATTAGTTTATTGCTCGCCTTTAACGAAAACTCTTTATTTATAAAAAAGTACATTGGTGCTACTAGCGAAAACTAAAAATAATATAACGTTACTATTCAGCAATTTCCCCATTATAATTTTATGATAATTTTATTATTTGTACTTATAATTTCGTCCTCACTCGAATAGACTGATAAATCGAGTAAAATCGCTCGATTCTCTTTATGTTACGTACTTAAGTTTGTATTATATTTATTAGCGAAATTATTATAGATTTAACGGGAATTATTGCTTCAGCTACCTCTTATACTGTTCTAAAAATATTTTTATAATAACTAATTTTAGAATTAGTAATTTCACACCGCCCCGCGTTACTGAGAGGTTGCTAAGAGTAATTAAAAACAAAAAGATCATAATCCTCGATTTTTCCTAAAACAATTGTTGGTTATTACGAAAATGGTTTAATACTTCATAGGTTGTAGATCACTTTACTATCGTTAGCGTATGAATTATATTTTTTGCGGCTATTAAATATTATATATAATTGCTGTAATTTTTAAGCGCGGCCATAGTTTTGAGTTTTTTGGAAATTTTGTAATTTAAAAATGCAAGGGCAAAGACATGAAGCTTTGAATTTTTGAGGCCAAATTTGATTAACACCTTTATGAATTATTCGTGTATAATATTTTTGTAAAAACTGCAATATTTCAAAATTTGTTTAATGTAATATAATGTAAAATAGATTTTGTGTATAGTTTATAGATTGGAGTAGGGAATGAAAAAAAGATTGGAGGAAAAATAAGTACGTAGAATTTTGAAATATTGCATTTTTTGCTTAGTATAAAATTTTTGTTTCAAAGAAACGATATTGTATAATTTTTGTAAATTTTTCGAATTATATTGATTTATAAATGTAATGTAAATATTGGCAAGAAGGTATTTTATAAGGACATAAATTATTATTTCAAAAATATGTACTTTTCTACTGTATTTTTTCAAAATCAATTTGGTCTCAATTAAAATACACCAAATTAGTTGCACTTTTTGATTAATGATAGTAAAAACACTGCCATTATAAAAACATTTTTTACTGTTTCAATACAATTTTGTATATTTAGAAAGTAAGTGAGTTGAACCAAGGAAAAAAATCGTAATTATACTATTATTTCCTAGGTTCAATGCTGGATTTTCACGTTAACTGTAAACTTCCATTGGACAAAGAATTTGTAGGTATAAGCTTATATTTTAGTGACCGTATCCGACCGACTAACCAACTAACATAATATAATTTGGACACGTGGTAAGAGACCCGTGAAAAAATCGTCTCCTTGAAGAGAATGAATGAATTATTATTTTTTCTTCAATAAGACATTTTCAGAAGCTGTCAAAGTCTAGCACATGGTAATATTAAATAGATGATTACCACGTGCTAAAAAATAAAACATTAAAAATAATTTATTAAAAATATGAATACATGCACGTTATTTTTGTTGGTGTTATCAATATTCCGCAAATGTTTCAAAAGCTGCTTCCTACAAATTCTTTAATCTCGACTTTACGTCTAACGTGAAAACGTAAAGCAAACAGCACTTAAAATCGCCATTTAAAATTGATTATAAAAATCAAAGATTCATGTCTTTGTTCCGTGGGATGGATAGAATAAAAATTGTTATTGGATCTGGCAAGAAGAATTGTAAAAATAGTCGGCTGGGGGGGTTTTCAAAATGATTGTACCTACTAAGTTGTGGAGGGTAGTCTCAACATTCGGTAGGTAGCGAACGTTAACTGACTTGGGAGTAACTCATGAAGACACCCAGCGCTGCAAGCTCTATCAGTACGCTTAGTCTGAGTTTCGCACAATGTCGTTCCGTTCTGTTAAACCGAACGGATCGTTTTTTTTGTATGGATATACGCCCAGCGCCTCTACCGGATTCGGAAAGTACTAGGCGTATGTCCATACAAAAAAAACGATCCGTTCGTTTAACGTAATGTGTTAAAACTCAGACTAAGGGTACAGGTGAAAATCCAGTCGCAAAAAGCCAGTTTGGGTTATTTGATAGGATTAGGTATTGTTCCGATATTTTTTCGTTTCAATGGACGCACAGATATAGATCTAAATAGGTCACGCAAATGTAATTTTTTTGGGTCAAAATATTTGAAAATGTTCTGCAATGCGCGACCATCGTTCCGATTTATCGATTGTTTCAAACAAATCGATTTTATTAATTGAATAATTCATATTATTTGTACGAGAGCTTTTGATTCGGCTTTGCGTTGATGTAGCATCTCCATCACTAAAGCGTTCTTGTTTTGTCTTAGGTATATAGTAAAAGCACGTTTAGTCTTCATACTGATGTGAAGTAGGTACACCAACCCGCATAGGCCAGCGTGGTGGACTAAGGCCTACATCCTTCTCATTGTGAGAGGCCGACCCTGCAGTTGTCGCTAACGGGTTACAGACCCTGTTCTAGAATGGCACATCATTATACCTACTTGTAACTGGTAACACAGACGAAGCAATTACCAGTTTTAATCGTCAGGCAACATCGCTGCGTCGGACACGTTTCCAATTAGCGCGAATAGTTGACGCAGCCGAAACTACGGCAGATCAGCTTTTGTGAATAACAAAAATTAAGTTGAACAATTCTTTTTTTCATTCAAGTTGTACCTATTTATATTTCTTAGCAACAATCCGCACACGTGGAACTTGTTTTGGTATGGACCCACCAACCTCTTATCTCTCTGTAGGTATATACCATCACA
>DWIY01000654.1:0-12184 GCA_018248615.1 Erynnis brizo brizo
TCAATTAGTCTTTTTAAAATATTTTCCATGTACAGTAAAATCTTTTCTACGATTTTATTATATGTATAGATTAGTTTCGCGATATACATGAATACTTATCAGTGTTTGTTACCTATCACTAAATATCTAATGATATAAATAGCAACGTGACCGCATTAAAAATAATAAATATTATTATTAATTAAATCACATCATCAGCCCCATTTTTTCTGAGCCCTTTACCGCCCCCCTCTAGGTTTCCAGCGCCCACAAGGGGGCGTTATCACCCACTCTGGGAAAGACTGGTATAGACCCTGTGTGAAGTGTAAAGACACATCTATTCAAAGGAGGTGCTTAGACATAACACATACATATTAGTGGTCTGGAGTGGTCATTCCCTTGTTACTTTATTACAGTTCTACGCGTGTCGGTCAAGTCCACAAAAAATACCGCACGCACACAAGTTTTTCAATAGACATTTCTTCCCATAAGTTAAAACCATAAAAATTGGTGGAGGGAAGTTCTAGAACTTTCTAGAACGTTCTAGTCCCAGTCTTTACCTTTGATACACAATAGGCTATTAAAATTATAGAGAATTCTGTAACTAAATAAAATTAAATTAACTCCAATTAACTAAATTTAAATTACAGTGATAACTTCTCAATGGCAACCTACTCTGATACTTTTACGTACTTTTTTTATATTATTTTTCCAAAAAATATATAACACTAGCAAATATGTCAATAATCTAATAAAATCTCTAAAGAAATATTACTTATCCAGTCTTTTAACTTATGTATAAACTAGTATAACTATACCACGTTAATACTTTTCCTCTTTTCAAACTAGTCAACTCAAATCTATAGCTAAGTCTACGTATTATAAATGTCACTAAACCTTGCGAAATATAACATCAAGAATATTCGAAGATTTAATCTGAAATTTAAACATTTATCTTAGATTATAAGTGATTATATTTAACCCACATTCATTGTGAACCACCCGCATAAACCTCAGATAAGATACCTTCTCCATTTAAGATTAAATGCGGCTGTCCATGGGCTGCAGTGACCACTTATCATCAGGGCCTGTATTCTGTATGACCAGTCACATTCATATCGCGGCGATATCGTGCCTTACCCGTAATAAAAAATGAAAAAAGGCTTAAAAGTCGAATATCGTGACAATCTATTATGTGCCTTATAGAATAGACATTAAGGTTCCTTGTCGTGGCGAGTTCATGAAATGACATACGGTTTGATGCGTCACGATATCGGCACGAAATCTTAATGGTCATACAGAATCACCCCCAAGGCCTGTCTGTAATGATCCACTGCAGGGCCGGGTCTCCTCTAACAATGAGGAGGCCTGAGCACACCACGCTAGCTGCAATTTTTTGTCAACTCTCGGGCATGCAGGTTTCTTTACAATATTTGCTTTTACCGTTACAGCAAGTGATATTTAATTTTATAAATCGCACAAATTTTTTTAAGAATTTTTTTAAGAAAGTTATTGGTGCGTGTCACTGGGATTCGAATCCGGAGTAGGAGAGGGATTCGTAGCCCTCGAGGAAGAGGCCTAATTTTTAGCCATAGCCCAGTGGCTAAGAATTTGGCCTAAGGTGTAAAATTTTAGTGTACACCATAATTATTGTGTTATTCATATCACATTTGACCTGCAAGTTTGAGCCACAAGGTCGCAACACAAAGGTGTCAGCGTCACTCGACAGTGTCGTGCAAACTGTACCAATAGTTACCTGCATCTGATGGAGTAAATAAATGTTCTGTATATTATTATAGTCTGACATCTAAGTGAGAATTGAACAAGCTTGTTACCGCGACTTCGTCTGTGGACGAGAAAATATATCGTAACTCAAAGATATCATAACCGCATTTAATAAATTATTATTATTAATCTGTGGATTAATACATGCCCCTGATAACGTGTAGAGATAATGACTTCGCAAATAAATGTGATACTTGAATCCATTTTCATGAATTTTTAACATGTATAAGTTAAACTGTAGTTGTCGTAGGAACTATTAATATCATAAATGTCCTTCTCCAGACTATTATTAACAAGATCCCTATTTAAATTGATCAAGACGCCTAAGTAATTGGACCGTACATAGTCAAAACACATAAATAGACAGACAGACTTATATATTAAAATGAAATACCTAATGTAATTAGTTGAAATTTAACGTTTGGAACATTTACAGCAGTTCTATTTCCGAATGGTATTTCTACGTCAATAAAGCAGAATTATAAATAGATTACTAGATTTTACATACATAAGTAACGTACCAAGTCCACTTTCCCCAATAAACGGTATAAGTTACACTAATATAAACTAAACATAAACAAATAGACTATAACTCTGCTGCCTAAGCCATCGCTCTGCTGTCGTCTAAATTTCATTTATATTCCTCAATAGTTCAAGTGATACAGTGGGTAATTAAAGCGAAGGTATGGCTTATTGCAACTGACAGACTAATAGGCAATATCCTCTCTGTGGAATACTTTCTCTCGGTATTTTAATTCCAGTGAAACGTAATCATGGACACTGGTTGTTCATCAAACCCCACTTAGATCAATTTTCATTCATTTTCTTAGTACTCGCAGCGGGTATGAAGATTTAATTTGGTGCGTGGTTAAACCTGTTTGATATTTAAACTAGTTTATATTTCTAGCATGTAGTACTTAATGTTTCTAGATAGGAACGTTCTTTAAAGCTATTTCGATTTTAGTTTTATAGAACAAAAGGATAAAGAGGACAATAAAACTGAAATCATATTTTTAAGCCTTAAGATTTTTACTTTACACAACCTGTCGTATATTGTAAAAGACACTACTTCACACATTTTTACCAGACTGCGACAGAAGGAGGGTTATTTATTTTAATTCTGTTCAAATTAAATCTTATTTATATATTTAAAAAGAAGAAGGTCACTTTTGATATGTAGGTTGCGAACTTCAGTTCTCGCTATCGACGGATCACATTCTGGGTTTTAAAGGACAAGTTGTATATCGAGTAAGATTTAAATTTTTAATTTGTCTTTTCGTTGTACCCATATCCTAAAAAAATTTGATCTGTCAAAATTTCTCTGGCAATCTTATAGGAAACGATTTAACATAATTATGTACACTGTTACGTGTTCCTAGCACACCTAGACTTTCTTTGATTATGTGTTCATAAGTCTATGATATTAATAGCAAGTATCGATATATCGATATCTATGACAAATTACCGTGCGAAGATGTTGAGCTTTCAATCGATAACACGTTTTGTTCAAGATTAATTTCGATCGTACACATCGATGAGAAATCGATTTTGCTATGTAAGGAAATTAGTACATTAGCGGTACATGTATTAGCATTATAAGTACATTTGTTTCGTATTTAAGCTGTGAATCGACACGTATTGATTTGTTGTGAAATGAAATTTGTACTTAATGTATCCAAATAGGTATTTAAATATGTGTTGTATACAAAAATTGTAGATCATATTCAAAGCTATTAGTATCTGTCAATATCTGTTTTGAGTTTATAACATTGTACTAATGCGATTAATGAATTGTTATCAATATAACTTTCATTTTAATGTGTGTATCTACTACCTAGGTACATGTTAATTATGATGAATAACCTGTGTGTACACACATTGAGAATTTTAATTCATTTCTTTGGACTAGATATTTTTTCTCACGGTTTTCGTCTCAACGTTATTTTTCAGCGCACTATTTCAATTCTTTCGCAGTACCTATGAATGGTCCCTTAACAAAAACCCTTTTATAGGTAAATTCGAGCTGCATCATCTCGTCTACTCACGTCAACTATGTAGTCAGAATGAAACCATTATAATACGATTATGACTTAATTGTAATAGTAGACTCTGTCCCCTGAGCGAACTGAAACATAATCTGTTTCTTTTGTCATCTATTTAATTTCGCTAGATTTTTTTAATCAATAGACTTATACTAAACTATATCTCTATATATATCATATTTTTAAAGTAGGTGATTATTTCCAAACAGCAGACAATGACGATTTGTGTTGCAATTGCGCGTTTTGTTTACGGTTGCTACACCCGATGTCAAATGCTCTACAAAGGTGACCAGTGTCAAATGTAACTTGACCTCCACTTGTACGGTCTGGTGACCTTACACGACCGCTAGCTTTTGTTAAGTTTTGGTCACTTTTAGGGCGACTCTACATGGGTAGGGTTTCTAACCGTCCGGTTTTACCGTTACGTGTCTTTTTGCAAATTGTCGTTTTCAAATACTTCGATTTTGTAAAGTGATTGCTTGATAACTACGGAAACTTCTAAATGGCCTTCTGATATGTATTCTTTATCTGTATACATTTTTAAGTTAGCTGTAAATTTTCCATCAAAATAAATAAATACATTGAGATGGTAAAAAACGACATTAAAACGTTCATATACTTATCGGCATTTAATATGGTTTTTTGAGGTAAATATAATAGTAAAATTAATAATAAAAAAATATCGCGAGATACTTATAATTGCAATAGAAATAAAAGCCAAAAAAATATAGATACAATGGCAACGATTAGTCTATATCACACAAATCGTTTGAGCATTTTCAAAATGACAGATATTAAATACGAAATGGACAATTCTTGTAGATCTATGAATGTTTTTTTGTTATGATTTCACGTAAATGAAATCAATTGCTCGTGTGTGACCTCCCTTATATCAATGGTAAATCAACTTGCGGACATACCTACTTATGTACTGTAGTATAATAATGTGTTGTTTGGATGTGTCGCCTGGTAATCAGCTGTGTCAATGTTATGCTTAGATTATATTATTGGTCTAAGGTTGATAGACTTGATAGTAATTTTCTCCAGATCACATAACTCCGTGAAGATCCGTGCTGAAAATGTAGAGTTCGAATAAAAAGGATCAACATAATAATATGTGAATATCGTGCAGTTCCGATAAAGTAGTACTCACATAATTATTATGTGGGTAGGTACGACGTATCAAATTAATAAACTCATTTTTTGAAGTAGGTTAAAAAATCGATATTAGAAATATAGGCAACAAGCACAAAACAGTCCTCTAGTTGTTCCACCACAATAATTATGGCACCTACTTGTGATGAATTGTCTTGTTCGACCTTCGCCCGTTATAAATACAACAGACTACCAATGTCTCATCAATAGTGATAATTGTTTAGCCACGTTTAAAGCAGTTGCTAGGTATAATATTGTTTTGATTTATTGGTGTTATCTGTACACTTGTGAAAACGCTTGTCCTGTCCATTAATCACGACGTTCACCGATAATTATCAGTTAGTTCGCTAATTACCATCTGATTACGTCATTAATTCTGTGTTCCAAACTTTCGTAGGTTTTTTGATGTGAAACATCTAAACTTGCCTTGGCAGTAAAATTAACTCGTATGCCGTGATGGTAAATGGCGTGACGCTCCTTGATGCTGTCACGATCTGTTAGGACACGGCTCTCGACTACCTTATGTGTGAACGTAGTTTTCAATTAAGAAATCATTCTTCATATTCTTCATATTTTAATTTTTTTCCTCGATATTTCTTTTTTTCAATATCTCCCTTGCGCTTAAATGGCTAGTGATATGAAACACAAACAATAAATCTAAGTACTCGTAACTACAACCAAACAATTATACTAATTATCGAGACATCACACACACACATCACACATCGTCTTTATTTGCCTTCCCAACTGAATCCACAAGCCTATTATAGCAAGCGAACTATTCTTCAAGCATTATGCGTTCTAATTTTTCACGTACTGACACGTCTATTGTATAACGCCTTCTGACCTTGCGCCTACGAAGGCCGATATCATGTTTGCTCTGACTGCGGATCTTGAGACCACCGGTGATAATTGACATTGCGTACGGGACAATGTCGTGTGACCTTACGTTTTGTACCTGATAATGATCGTGTCATTTGACTACTTTTGTAAGTATAGATGATTATTAACTATCGCCTTTTGTATACTTTATTATTATGTACTGTAAGGAGTTTGGAGCTCGTAAGCGGTTGCTACAGATGGCTGAAGCTACGGCCTTCACAGTCAATTCAAGAGCTACGACGAAGAAAAGGAAGAAGAAGGAACATGGATATTGAAAAAAAGACCTATCATTATAGTTATGGACCTAAAAGATTTATTATTTTAGATTCCCCTAAAAGTACACATTTTATGTTAGTTTAGTCCAACTTCGAGAGAAAAGTCACTAAAAGAATCATACTCGGTATAATATAATCATAATCATACTTTGTAAAACTCTTCGTTCAAAATCTTAAAAGATTAAGTACTGCGTGGTCTTAAAATCCAAACAAATGTCAATAAAATTATACAAGCGTAAAACATTCAGTGATGAAAAAGAATACAATCGCTTCTATTTTCCGATTTCCACGACCTCCGCTCGCCTTATCACGTGACCTCTTTCCTAACCTTTCGCACCCAATTAAAACGTCATATCAGCAGTTCATTAACACTGAAAAAAGTACCCTAACCGGTTGACATAAAGCAGGTTATCGCTTGCAACTGTCCCATATTGTTTTCCGTCGTTATCGGTGTTTCATGTTTTAGGCATTTCGGTTCATGCGTTAGTAATGCGCGTAGTTTGCTTTTGTTTTCAATTTTAAGCGACTTTGAAAAGACGATACCTTCATGTTTTGTTTTTAGTCTGCGGCAATGAATAGTTTGGAATATTCTTTATCAATTGATCCTTAACGGTGGGATTCAATAACCTATCTTCGGATTTGGATTCAGAAAGATACTGTTTGGTTATACTCTTTTAAATTACTTTGAAATAATAGATGCTGCTTGGCTGCTAAACATCAAAATATAAAGATCATAGATAGGTACCTATGTGTCATTTCGACGTGAGTAATTCATAAATAAATGAAAAATGTTTCACTCTCATAAAACATGAAAGCACTCAGTCGACCAGTGCTCTACAGTCAAATTTTTGCTTCGCTGGGAATCGAACGTAGAACTTCAGCACTGTGCTCCATATTTACTACTACCTACCTACACCTCACTGATTTAGCAAAATAAAATATAATTTTTCGAGTGAAGAATAATTGATCGTTGAGTTATATTAAAAAAAACTATGAATAAAATCGAATGTTATTTTAATTCTCGTGAGAGTACCTGCATTTAGTTTAATGTTGCTTTTGAAAACACTTGAAAATCTGAAATAAATAATCTTAATGAATGCCTACATTTCTTTCACGTTTTAGATTCGTTCAGTCAGGACTATTTACATTTCAAAAAAGATGTAATTACCTACTGTAAGTGTGTATAAGAGGCTCTTCATATTTTTGGAGTTTTTTGAACGGCTGCATTGAATATTTTTAGGTCTCCGGATCTTACATCTAGCAAAATAGAAACCCGCGGTGAAATTATTCATCATTGATAAAATATGTCCTTAACCTATTAATGCAGGGTTAAATCCACTGCAGGGTCGAGTGTCCTCTAATAATGAGAAGGCTTTAGTCCACCACGCTAGCCTAATGCGGCTTGGTGGACTTCTGAGCGAATATTAGCTCATTCTTTCATTATCACGACCTGTGACTGACAGTGATAGAATGAGTTAAGGGGGGTTAATGCCTAGATACCTTCTTTTTAGAAAAAGTGTTACATATTATTGCCGTTCTATTTATTCCCTTTTTCTTTGGCAGAACATCGAGTTTCTGAGACTGGTGCACCTCACAGTTCAGTGTATAATATCTAATCTCCAGACGTTCTCCTAATAACAACATTAGGCGGGTACAAACACCTAACTGAACTCGTTTAGATACGAGCCTCAAATATTTTATTCAAATCGCTCAATTTTCTTCTCGAGAACAATACAAATGAGGTAATTTGGAATTGGGGTTCGGTGATGACGTCAAATAGAATTCTAATATTTTGGTAACATGAAGAAACTCTTAAGATCGGACGAGGGTTTATTGATTAAGATCATATTCAAACTCTTCTATAAAATATATATTTCGGAAGATAATAATTAATAAATATTGCATTCTAAGTTAATTTTAGATACAACCTAACTTAACCTAACCATAATGGTGGTTCGAATTGAACAGATTTTTTTGTCTTTATAAAAAAAAACAGCAAAGACGAATTAAAAAAAAATGACATCTTGTATAGAAAGGATTCAAGACTTTAGTTTATTTTAGTGCTAAGTCCTAAGGTTGTTTGGAAGAAGTCGCTATCTGAGCATCAAGCAAATGTAACTGTTACTGTTCTCTTTTATATGTGTCATGTGGTATACAAATAAAGTATATTTATATTTGTCGTATTCAAGACTTAATTAACTGAACATTCTGTATATTTTAGTTTAGAAATACGGAGAAATAAAAATTGCAATTCTTCATAACGAATAGAAGATAATGCATACGGAACCAAATCTATCAAAACTAAAGCATTATTATAATTTATTCTTCGACAGCGCTCACTTCAGTGGACCCGTAATGTTTGTCCGCACTAGTAAAGAAACTACAACAGACGAACGCATTGAATTTAAATTGTGCTATTAGCGGTGGTTATTATTTTAAAGTTTTATCTTCGGAGGTGTAAGGAATTGACAGTTAGTAGTAATAAAGATTCTACGGCCCTGACTTCATTTTGAAGTGTTTTTAATGAACATCATTAGTAAGTTTTTTAACCTGAGATAAATTTTAGTGAAGGCACAGAGTTTTAATAGTTTAACGTCACATTAGCCGCGGCGCTAGGAGCCCGTTATCAAACTTTTTATCTGTTTATTAATATCATTATACGAAGCAGGAGATCTGGCTACTTTATATTTTAATTCAATACACCTTTTTAGTGATTTATATTAAATCCCCCAGCCACAGTACAGCATTAAATTACCTACCTACAGTTTGAAAAGGTTAGTGTTCGGAGTCACGGAATTATTTTCTTGACTTCTGAGTCAGCTAGCATAAATACGAAATTGTCGATAGATGGAGAGTAGGAGCATTTCAGTTCATTTCTAAGTTTTAAGATAGGAACACTATCTAAATCCTTAGAAAGACTAAACATAATGTTTGCTTCACGGCGAGTTACAAGGAAAACATTTTCACATCGCCGGAATCTGCTCAAGTATGGAGAAAATCGTAGATAGATTTAGAATATACCACCATATTCAGTTAATTTCTATGAATTCAAATAGTGGTCGGTGACAGACCTAATATTAAGATATCGGTTTGTTTGCGATACGGTGACTTACAAGGAAAATAAATGATTCTTCGGTAACAAATTCAGCGGCCAAACAACACTACTTTGTCGCTTATAAAGCACTTTAAATCCTAAAAAAAATGAAAATAGAATACATGAACCGTCGCTTCCGCTCGTACCTTAACCCACACAAAGGCACGAGCCACGCGTGGGGTAAGTGTGGGCGTCCAAATAAACATGTCTCGGAAACAAGCGGCCCTCGTAAACTGAAGGGACCGTGGGGGTCAACGGCTCCAGTGTTTGGGCAGCCCACTAGCTAATATGATAGCTAATGGTGTCTCAAACAATCTTATACTTATACGCTTCCGGTGTTGGGATGAGACCAGAAAAGTACGGTGGTCAAAAGTTTGAAAAATATTTTGATAGAGTTTTTAATTTGAATAAAAAATATTAGTAAAAAAAATTTTCTGTTCGGTCTCTTAATTAATAATTTTCTAAAAAGTTATAGGTATGTGCTTTACAGCTGTCACAGTGAAGGTAAACATTGTGCGGAAATCTGCAGGCTTGATATTTCTCCATAATGTTCTCAAAGGCATGTGAAGTCCACGCACTAGGCCAACGCGGTGGATTAAGGACTACATCCTTCTCACCGGGAGAGGAGACCCGACCCAGCAGGTTACTTATGGGTTACAGATGATTGATATTAGGTATAATTGAAAGCAACAATATGTGGTATTTTACTTAAATCAAGTAAAATTAGGTACTAGGATACTACAAGACAAACTGCCTCATCTAACCGCCTTTCTTGTTAACAATTCTAATAAGGGCCGGTCGCTTATTATGTAAATAGTACAATTTGCTTAGAGGCGATAACTGCTTCGATTGAGATAGATCTAACCCCGATAACGATAGCGTGATCACTTGAACGTAGGAAATTTAAATTTCATCCAATTAACTGCGACAGCGTCTGTCTTGCAATCAAAAATTGATAAAATCGATTACAAATATTATTCTGCGAATGGAGTATTTACTAGTACCTATTTAATTATGAACCTATTTAAGTATTAAGAAACTTTCTGGTATGAACTATTGAGTCTTACTATATTAGTTGTCTGATTTAATATTTGAAAAGGATGGTTGTCTGCTATTTTTTCATTCATAAAAAAGTGATTGAAGAAATCGAACTGAATTTATCACACACATATTTTAAAACCTGCATTACAAGTCTAAAGTTAACATGGACAAAGAAATTGACTATAGTTAGTAATCCATTAATTCCCAAATGTTTCCTAATCCAAATCTTCTGAAATGTCGCTGTCACCTAAAGGACAAAAGCTAACTTCCTCTTTCGCAAATACCTCCCTACTTATCGATAGGTTGGAGAATTGAATAGACTAACCTGATAATTTAAACATTTCAAACGGTAACTCGCAATGGCAACACTAAAACGCTTCTAAGATGTTGCCGCGATAAAAATGATCGTCCGAGGCTCGTATATTTTTCCGACACAAACAATGGCTGACCTCTTCGGATTGACCGATAATCACTTACAGATAGCAAAGGGACTAATGTCTGACGCGAACAATAAATCTCCCGACGCCTTGTGAAAGATACGCTATCGTTAGTTATTGGCACTATAAGTACGTTTGCTTTTGCCTTTGAGACGAAGAATTCGATGGTGACTCATCTGTCCTCAGCTATTTCGCAGGTCATGTTGGTTCATAGGCTTAGCATGGAGAAAAGTGTTTTCAGATAATTTGTTAGTAGCAGCAGTTAAAATCATTTGTTTAATGATGAACAAATATTTTACGGGACATTCCTTTACGCGGCTTAGGTGGACTGATAGGCATTGTCACGTAAGAAAAAAGTGTTACATCAGCTCCATATAAACCTACCCCCTCTTTCACTCTGTTTGTTTCTGTTTTCTTTGTGTTTTTCTTGTGTTTTTGAGACAGAATGAGAATTAAAGATAAGCCTATGCACTTTAACGTGACAGAAATAATCTAGATTTTCGGTGGTGGTCCCCGGAACACACATTTTTTAAAAATCTTTAACATTTTTAGGAAGACGCTGTGGTCTGCGAGATAAAGTGGATGAAAATAAAAATGTCAATCAAAACTAGTTAGGTGCTTAAAACAGTATGAAATATTACTATAATAAATTACTTTAATAAATCCCGTCACGCGTCCACTAATTATTTTTATGTAGGTACTGTATGTAGGTACTTACTCATGGCACATTTATAGGTAATCTGTGACACGGCTATTACGGCGGGTTAAGGTCACCTTACGGTCAATAGGACATCGATAATTGTAGCATTAATTTAATACCTAAGCATAAAAATAAATGGACTGTGTACACGATCGATGGAATAAATGCAAGGAAAATACTACGTTTATCCGTCTAAAACACCATAAATGCAAGTTTTACGCGAATTTAATAACAAAATTGCAAAGGATAATTTTAATCTGTGTAAAATGTACATTTATTTTATGTTGTCTGTGACACGGCTTACGGGTTAAGGCCATGACACCAATCAATGCAGGTATTTACAGCATTACATAAAGATGACACGGCACTGGATTTGCGCATCATTCGACCTCTGTGACAGTCCAAGTTACGAGCGGTTACTTGGCGGTTAGCGCCAATGTCATGTAAATATCTCAATGCATCCTTGACCATCCCTTAAATGGAACTCTAATGAGATTGGTGTCATCCGAAACGTAATTTTGAAATCAGTTTTACTCGTTCAACTTTTCTGTCGGATATTGCTTTATGTATGTAGCCTTTAAATGGTGCGTTTAAAAATTATGCTCAATTACGTCTCGTTTTTCTTAAATTTAAATGACACGATATCAATAAATATTTATATTTATCGTGAGATAATTACGAATATTAATAATGATTACCTTAAACATTTTTTAACTTGTAAAAATGTTTATTTATTTATTTAAACTCTTTATTGTACACACACATAGAATACACAGGTAGTATCAGTAAAAACA
>DWIY01000655.1:0-12177 GCA_018248615.1 Erynnis brizo brizo
AGAATATTACATACATACGTGTCGAATTGATGACCTCCTTTTTTGAAGTCGGTAAAAATTTAAACAGAGGGTTTTGAGCATTCCTAATTGAACACGATACACACAATATATTATGCAATAAAATGTATGCAACGAACGACGCGACTCCATGAAATTACACAAATTTGCATCTACAGGCTTGGTTAAAAAACTCCTCCTTTTTTATTTAATTTTCAATCGGAATTTCTATCCAAAAAATATTTTTCACGATAAAAAAGGGAATTCAATCGTGATCATACGACTACAAACGTACAACACAACACATTACAAGCTGGCGAATCCTGTTCCATGTTTCCTAACGAAACACAAATAAAACAGGCAAAAAAGGAAATCCAATTAGATTTGTGTTCGCCATGTTAGATTAAGTTATTATGCAAAATTGGTTCCGAGGGTTTTTTGCGTTAAAAACCGCTACATGAATAGGTAAAGAAGTACGGAAAACGCTATCACGCATTGTGCTTTCAGAATTAAATACGAATTGGCAATGTAGGGAGAAGGCAAAATAAGAGTGCTCTTTTGTACAAAATAGAGTTGGTCTTCAGGTTTAAAATTAATCAATCATGTACAGTGAACTTACGAGTAAGTAGTGATAGCCCAGTTTCGATTTATTTATGTCAATGCGCCCACGCTTTATTTATTTTTGACATGTCCAAACCCACGCAATATTCTGACTTAAAATACGTGTATATTGAAGGGTCTAACAGAATAAAATATGAGTTTCTTGTAACTTACGTGTAAAGCCAAACCGGAAAAATTAAAAATCCTCAAAAAAAGACGTTAGAAAGCTCAATATAGAACCAGCAACTATGTCCAATAAATTTATTACAAATTCATTCTGAAACTCTGAAACATGCAAAATCTTTTTAAAAAATCTGACAAAATGCGTATCACAGAAGTTTAAAAAAATTTAAAACAAAAATTACACAAGCTTTATTCTAAATTAAAGGAAAATGTACGAAAAACACTTGTTAGGGTTGCCAAATGAAAGAAAAATCCCCTACTTCCGCCGAAATATAATGATGCGTGACAAGAGAATAGCGTCTATCAATTCGACAACCCTCTTTCGGTTACACGACTTTCTGGATCGACGGCTCCACCGATACGTCTCCTTAGAGTTAAATTAGGGTTGAAACCAATGGGAGGCGGATAGACAATTTTGTCGACCGACAAATTACTCGCATGTTTCTCAAAGTTAAATTCGAATTGAGTGATGTGGAACCAATTGAATGGTCTCTTTAAATAGGAGATGGACGATGAAAGAGGCGTGGTTTATAAAATTTGAAGTAGAATTTTATGGTTCAGAATTAAATGAAAAATGCGTGTCGAATTTGTAATATACGAGACAAGAAAAATACTTCTAAATGCTAAAAAATAATTTTAATTAATACTATTATTAAACATTAATATTTTTAGACTAGTGTCAGTACGGAAAAACGTTAGATCTAGCTCGAATTTCATATCCCATTACGGCACGCGTCCTATATGAGTTCTGTAACACGAAAAAAAAGAAAAGCTTTCAGTTGAAAACAACCTCATGTTTCACCATCAAATCATTATAATTTTATCTTAAAGCATCTAAAGCCACACCATTAAAATATTTAGCAACGAAATAAAACTTTTGTTAAATATATAAGCGTAACAAATTTATTTAATGCCGAATAACGTTACAATAAAATTCGACGAATCTCATCAAACACACGCACTGCAAACTCTCAATGGAAATAGGACGCCGAGTATTTAGTAATTATAGTTCTCAAATTATCCGTTAGGAAGTTAGCGGGGTCAATGTATTTTATGAGAAACTTTATGCTGTTCAAGTAGTGTAGGTACCTACAGCTATGTAATAATATATGGAAGTATATTTATATAGAATATTAGAACTATATTTGTATAAATATAAATAGCATCCTGAGCTCTAGATCAAGAGAAGCTTTCGTCAATGTTGAAAAAAATATTGATTTTTTTAAAAGTCATGAACGTTTTCATTTGACAAACTACTTAGTATGAGATTGAGTATAGTATAGGTTAAGTGAATTAAGTGAGATAAGGTACAAGGTCTCGATCCCGAGTGTGCAGTTTCAGGTCTAAGTAAGTGCATTCTTTCTGGTCTTGTGTGTACTGTATAACACCCGAGATACAGGGAGGCCTAGTGTCGGGATGTACCTAAGTGTGATGCATTTACTCCTTATCCTAACTGCGACGGTGGCTCGCTTGCCTTATTGTTTGTTGAACAACATCATAGCTTACCTTTGTCATTGCATGTCAGTGCGTATTGCCAATCAAGACAGCTCCATTCATAGACTTGTGTTTGAATTTTGTCGCGTTGGTTGGTCGATCAGCAATGTCGGTTTGCGACAGCCAAGACAGACAAGGCCTTCTGCGTTATTGTATCTTTTAATAGCCGGTATAGTCACATGTGAATCCCATTTTTGGTGTGTTTCAATTTTTTTTTTATATTTTTTTTTACTGGACCACACCCTGAAACTCCAGCCACAACGCAACGCGTCTCTATCGTTGATATTTCCCCGCCTTTTTTGTTGTAGGTACGAATATTTTGCCCATTTCACGATGAGATGAATGGTAATTTACATTTCGTCGAAAGAGGAAAATAAATGTATTTATAATTGGGACGTTGAAAAGAAATGTCGTAAATATGAATGTCGTAAATACGAATACCGTGGGTTTCTGAGGTTTATTATGTGAATGGTTTTGTGATTTTGCGGGCGTCGTTTACGTAATATTAATAAAGCGAGTACGGAAAAGGCCGCAAACGCGCCATCCCCCTGACAGGACGGAACTATTATTGAAAATTGTTGAGCGAATATCTCGTGAAACAGATACCTTTACTGTGAGAATCTTCGTTTGGTGCAATGGTGGACAGGATAAAATAAAACGCCTTATCTCTTGGACTGTATATTATGAGAGCACAATCACCCAACGTACATTTTACAGACGTTTATTACAGACGTTATTGTTGGGTTGCCAACATTTACGACTAATTAGTTATGAATACCGCCGGACTTTACGGAACGTTTAACAAACCTACTCGTACATTGCTACGGCTGAATCCCTATTTCGATTTCGAGAATTTTCAATTAATATTTAGGTAGATATACCTAGATATCAGGAATCCGTAGAGAATAATTTGTAGCCTTTGATTCCGGCCAGCGTTTATTAGTGGTCGAAATATCTGAGCTTGGGATACTGAGTTTTCATATTTTATGCTCGTTTCATTATGAACCAATAAAAATGTGCCTATCGATAACATTTAGTTTTGTTATATTATTATTTTAAAGCGTTACATATTCATTGGATGTCTTAAGAATTGATAGCACAAGGAGTGATGTCAAAAGAAAGAATAACTACGCATTTTTGTGATAATTTGAAAAAACAATGGAACGCCTAAATTCCGACTATAACATGTTACACGTCACATATTATGTGGCATACGTCATTTTCGTCGTTTGTACTGTTTGTGTTATAACTACAAATTCAATAATAATTGCATGGAACTACATATTTCTGCAAATCAATACCTTTAGCATTGATCTAAAAAAAAGAGCTTGAACATTCAACATAATATGTTATGTAGCTGTTTCTATGCTAATGGAAGCTAGATATCTGACAGTTTTCAATGCTGCTGGAACACCGGAGGCGTGCACAGCTGAATGTTTTGCCATGCTTAATAATTACTTAATTGTGAACATTACATCAATACTAAATGCGAATATATTTGATGACCTAAGTGGCACGTGATTAAGACACCAGTGGTGCGCTGCGCGGAGGGGGCTGAGGTCGATTTCGATTATGAGTTTAAATATCTGTTTCTGGTCTAGGTATGTCTTGTTTTGGCATGGCACCCACGATACGGAATCCTAGTCTGGGGATATAAGTGTGAAGCGTAACTTCACAAATAGATATTTTAACAAAATAAATGTTTTAACGATCCGTCATAATTTAATGTCAATAATTGTGCAGAAACGTAGATAGTTATAAAATAAAATCACCACAATAATACACTAAAAATAAAATTCAGAAATTGGTATGAAAATTCTGAAATCGAACAATACCATTCCTCACAAATGAATCTCCCAATAATTGTTTAATAATTGTAACGCAATAAGGGATATCAATTAAAAATGCATTTTCGATAATTTAATTAGTTTTTATTCGTCGAAATCGTTACCGACAACTGTGGTTACGCGGCGGCGTGCCGCCATGCCACAGTGTAAAGTTTATACAGTAATGTGTCTTCATACAAACGGTTGGAATGCGAGTCATGCCTACGCGCGTCACGTTCGGTGTACACTCAGTATAATGTTGCGAATACGCTGCTGTGGCGAACGAATTTAATGAAAAATTTCATCCGAATCCATCTGCAAATATTTACCAGTATCAAATTTATAGATGTGTTTTTTTTTTGTTATTAAAATTATTAATGAAAATAAACAATATGCACTTTCATTGAACGCTTTCATATTTAATAATACAACGAATTTCAATTAAAAATATTACAAATCACATAACTAGAAATGCCTATGTTTCTCAAGTAGGTAATGAGTTGGTAGATGTAGGTACTTAAAATACTATAAGCAGGCAGCACAGACACATGGATCACAAGACACAGGACAGGCCCGAATCGCATTACTGTATAACCTTTATACTGTGGCCATACGCCCAGTACACAAAACGGGAATGAACTTTTATTTACTATATCCATAAAATGTCTATGAAGCGTAAAACTACCGAGGATAATCGTTTTTAATTAAATATATCCGCCTATTTACACGATGGGTACATTCCACTTTTCATTTGGCTTCCAATTTCGCTAGTGGATTTCAGGACGGGTTTTGAAATGATTTTTGCTCAGTATTCTTACGATCAAATTTTCGTATTACTAATCGAATTATAGATTAAATATTTTTTTATTAAATTAAAAAAAAGATTAGGTACCTATGTAAACTTATTATTTTAAAATGAGTAACTATTTCTTTATCTTAACTAACAAAATTATTATTATTATATACAAAAATACATAATATATACTTAAGTAGAACCTTTTGATTTAAGCCTATATATTTTATACCCTCGATGTTTTCTTTGACCCAGGGCTCATTGGACCACTGAATATCGTATCGAATGAAAGCAGCATTACTAAATCTAAATCGTAGATACAAAAGGCCAACACATTTCAGTTTAGAAGCTAATATATTACATGGCAGTTAATAAACGTCGCTTGTTTAGTGTGTTCAAAACGTGTAATAATGCGCTTACGGAATTATGCACGGGATAATCTGCAAGTGACATGGACATCAAACTAATGACGTTATAAATTTTCAAACTGACGATAATTCACATACCTATTGAATCTAATAACCGGAGGGCTTTATAAAATTTGTCACATGAATGACCATCCATCAAAGTGAAGTGAGGCGATGTGGTAGTATGCATCGAGCGAGCTACAATCAAATTTAAACGTTAAAGCGTTGAGCACAAAACACATATTCGCAAAAAAGCTATTTAAACACTCATTTTGATACAGTATTATTTTAACGTTATTATTATATTCTTGAGAGTAATTTTCATACAACATTTTTAAAGTAAATTGGATAGTATTTTTATGTCACTATACGAGGAAGAATAACTTTTGATGCAGACATCTTTTTAGTGCTCCAATTGCAGTAAAAATATTTTATTTGCCTGCTAGTCAGCAAGTTTCTAAATTAAAGAAAATAAAATTTTGAGCCGGCAGTATACATATGATATGATGATGCTCTTTGTCTTTTTTAGCATCAATGATGCTAAAAAAGATGCTTGTCTTTGTCTATCAATGATGCTAAAAAAGACAAAGACCAAACGATTATTTGCACAAATATAATTATTTTATTTGCACGAATATATGCAAAAATATACAGTGCCTGAAGTCGAAAAGTTTCGAGCAATGTGTGTTGCCAGTCATGACCTACGGTGCCGAGACGTGGTCCTTTACTGTGAGCCTCTACTTCCAAATTAAAGTGGCATTGGGCTGGCCACATCGTTCACAGGACTGACAACCGATGGGGAAAAAGGTCCTCGAATGGCGACCACGTTTAGGCAAAAAAAGGCACAGGCCGCCCTCCTACCAGGTGGACTGATGACCTGAAGAAGACAGCGGGAAACGGTTGGATTCAGAGGGCCCAGGACCTGGTGGAGTGGCGTCGATTAGGGGAGGCCCATGTCCAACAGTGGACTACCAAGGGCTGAAAGGAAGGAAGGAAGGTATAGACTTGTAATAAATTATTTTGATTAATCTATATTTACCATTTTTAGGTAGGTATACAAATTTTGTAAAGAAGTAACTACAAATAAATGTTTATAAATAACTTAACTAAATAAGATCATTTTATTTAATTTTTGCAAAAAGTACTGCAAAAAACTGTCTCTAAACATCGTCTTCAGACTTAGCATATAAAATACGTTAGTATACAAAGTTGCGTTTCGCCTGGTCTCAATATAGTTGATTTATTCCAGTATTCATTTTGAAATCAATGTTAAAGTGAAGAGGTTTCGTGATAAATACATAATTCATATCTACCCTGAAATGATTTTAATGTGGGCTCGCTTTTGACTCGACTGTGTCCTTTTAGCCGGCGTAGTGAAATATAGAGATGTTCTATGAATTCGTATCTTTTATTTTGTTTACTTCAGGCTACAAAGGTAAGATCAAGCAAATAGAAACATCAAAGGCACTATAATCAATTATCATAAACAAATCGTTTTTTCAGATTAATTTTGTCACTTAAGAACTAAAGCGGACATTTCTTATACATTTATATTTACCGAACATTATGGTTTTTAAGATAAAACCCATTCTTAAATCGTAAATAAAATTAAGTGATAGTAGTACTACTGAAGCGTCACTCGCACAAAACGACTGGTCTTTACTTCTTATGTTATTGGAGTGTAGTGGCTGCCGGGGATACTTTTTTGGCAAAGGGTAACCTCAGTGTGATAGTGCCCGGGTAGTGGCCGTGTTCCGATAGGAAGATTTGTATTTTTGTAAAACTTCTATAGCGTGGTTCAGGATACCCGTGGCGCCATCTCTTGACGAGTGGCCGAAGTCGCTGCTCTTCATTGGGGATGTAGCATTGCGTCCAAAAACTGAATTAGTATTGGAAGAGAACTTCTGTCATATTCGATGTTAGACGTGTGTGTGTGTGGATGGATGGGTCTTAGAGGCGTCATTGCTCATACAATTAGGCTCTTCGTAGTTGTATCTTTTTGGCTCCACTTTTACAATAAAAACACGAAATGAGAGCACTCGTTAACTACAATTATAAAAAATAAAGTGCGACAATTTAGCGGTCGTGGCTCCATACGTTCCTGCCTAACGCGTTGCAAGTACTTACTCTTTGATATTCAGCTTCAAATTTTGACGAAATTTTTATTTTGACGCTTCACAGGTTGAAAGCTTCAAATATTTTTCCATGAAAGTATGAGTACCTGCACGCTTGCCCGCCCGCGGTTCCGTAGTACTATTAATATCTGATTTAAACGGCGAAAATAAATATCTCGTAGACTTTAGATTGATATGTTCAACAAAATTAATAATTCGTCATACGACTTTTCAAAGCTGGGTGGTTTTACCGCTCGCTTTTTTTTTCCATGTCCACATTTTGACACTCTCGAAGTCCACCTTAATTTCAAGATCATTTAATGATTAAGACAAGAGCACAGATCGACACAAAGGAAGTAGTTTTTTAAAAGTGAATATCATGAAAAAAAGGTATTTTGTTTCATGACGCACTTTATTAAAATTATATTTAGGTATCCCACATTGAATTTCAATATAATCTTAGTTTTGTTAAACCGCCATATCAATACAGTTCACTTCATTTAAATTGCAATGCCTTTCCGCACTACAGTACATTTTTCACATTACGCCATTTAAATTCATAACGGACCACACCCAGCGGGCAGATTTGAAAGTTTATTTGTTCCAAGAGGATTCAACTTTGCATGCACCTCGGCACGAATACACTTTTATAATATTTACAAAGGCCGCCGCAGTCGCTTACACGTTTAAATTTAATTAACTTTAAAGCGCACATCTCTTTTGTGAAGAAGCAGTACGCAGCCCGCAGTTACCGTGCGCTGAAACCCCCTGAAGCTCCACCATAAATCGGTCATGCTTTTTTGAGAAATAAACTTTATTTTATAATAACTTCATTTCTACAGACACTTGGCTTATCTTAAAATACCTACTAGTTACTGCCGTTTGGATCGCCTGAAATTTAATGCGACCGTAATCGACCAAATTAAAGTAAGTAGTAGAGAGATGTGATGAAGTCAGTTTAAAGATATTTTACTTTTTATTAGCGACACCTCGCCGACTGGATTTGTACAAAAGTTAGTACATTTTGTACATACTAAACATTGGTGTATCAATGGCCACCGTTCCAAAAGCCATGTTTTCAGTTCATGTTACTAAATAGGTAGTAAGTCCAAAAAATCAACAGTCAAGAAACCTGCAAACGAAAGGGGCCTTATCAAGACATGATTTATCAAACAAAACCTAAACTAACCTAAGTAGGTAACCTATAATTTCACTTTTATCTTTAATTTAAGCAGGAGCGGTCCAAGGCAGTCTAATACTGTATTCCGCATGCATATAAACGTATTGAGCACCTGTAAATCAATGTGCGTTCATACTCTATCTCCGTTCCATAAGCCTCCGTACCAGTTCATATGTAGGCTGTAGCCACATCTAAGCTCAATAATCCGATTTAATCCTAACGTGAGTAACAATGCCACTTCGTAGAACGTGTACGTATAAACGTCACCCTCAATTCAGGCATATGTTTACAATGATGCGGAAGATGTAAATTGATTTTGGAATGTATTTTCAATTAGGTTTACTCTAATGAAATAAAGAAGCTAAGCTTTTATATTTACAAGAATGGACGATAGATAGATCATTTACTTCTTCGTCTTTTACGTACGTTCTTTACGTCGTACTAAAAGAATCGGGCACAAAAAGTCATCTACTAATATTACGAATAATCTTCGGAGATTAGTATATAGATCTCTGCCTATTGAGAAACACAGTAACAGCTTGTATTGAAAAAAAAAGAAGCAATATAATTAAACGTTGATTCTTATTTCAAACATTTCTCACAAGAAATTTATTGAATGCTTGAAAGCTGTTAAAACTTTTCGAACGTGCAAGCGCAAAGTCAAACGACAGAAAACTTAATGGCTAATAGACCGGTACATAATCACTAAGTAAGAGCGAGGTAGGGCTCGGACTACAAAGAATCATTGAACAGCAATTACCTAGGAGGCTTCCAAAAGGTCTTTAATTAAATCCTTCTCCGATGACATCATAATTATAGCGCAAATTGGATCAAGACACCCTCCTGTTTTGTTAATTGTAAGTAGAAAATTTCTCGTTCTAATTAATCAGTTTTTAAGTAATCGAAAAGGGTCCGCTTGGACCGTATCTCTTACTTTATTAGAATTTCAATGACAAGTCGAATGAATGGGAACCGCAATCTTGTTTATAGGATAAGTGATTCGGTTATTTTTTTAATGTGCCTACTTATCCCTTATTTTAATATTAGTGTGTTAAATTTCTATCGAGAAACATACTCTTTTGCAATAACCCTATTATACTCGTATTCCAAGCCGTGAGCGTAAACATTATCGTTAAAGTATTCGTAAAGTAAATGTGCATAATTTTGATGGGAAAGACATAGCATCTAGTCACAGCTTCTCATACAAGTGGACACTAGTTAACTATACGAATACGTTGACGATAATTTTAATGTTTCGGGCACAGGTAATAAAATTAACCTTGATATTAACACGATTGTTTTGTTGAGCACAAGTTAAGGTGCAGCTAGCTATATTTTGCACTATCATTTAAGTGGGAGGTCTAATCAAAGTCTAGTATAGAAGGTACCACTTAGATACTAAGTTATTTTGTGAAAAGTAGAAAAAAAGTGTACCTGTAACTACGTGTTTTGTTCGTATAAAAACGAATTTAAGAGTATTTATCCGAATACCGAGTATTTCATTAGATTGAATGGGTTAAATACATTTTTTTAAATGGGCAACAGTACACACACAGTGCAGGTAACAAGTAATAGAAAAATATCAATACATTTACGTTCGTGCGGTAAAACAAAGCCTCTATTGAAATGGCTGTTTACTTGTTTTTAATATCAGGAACAACGGGGAAAACAAACATTTTGGCGTTCAAAAACGAAATTCAAAAATGGAAACGTTAAATTTCGTTGCTTTGAAACGAGAAAAATATTGAAATACAATTTTTAACATTAAACGTGTTTACCAACGAGGGCACTATTGTTTCAAATCAAAATGAAAGTTTACTGCGTTATTTCTTTAAAAACTGTATTGAGTCTGTTCATTTAATTTTACGATGTCACTTTTAAGTAAATTAGTTATAATTTTAATCGCATTAAATATTTCAGAATTTTCAACAATCCATAATAATTATGATCTGTTAATATAATTCCGTATTACTAACACAATAAATTTGATGACCCGGGGGTGAAAACATATTATATACGAATAAAATTAAACCAATTATTCGGTTAGTTGCTCAACCGTTGGGAATATCAGTACTCAATTAATAATTATGATGATCATTTTAAACTGGAACCAAAGTTGCCTCTGGGTCTACATAACTACTTTGCTATCTAATTTTATTTTATATTTTTCATTCTAAAATATTCCATTGAACGTTTTATTAAATTATTTATGGTAAGATTAGAATATAGTAAGGCATTCTGTGGGGGCTAGGGATGTCTATTAAATATTTTGAATATAAATAAAATGTATTACAATCATATAGAGTTTGTAAGTTTATACAAGTCAATTGAATATAATTTACATTAATAAACGATTTGGATATTTTTAGATCACAACATATTTTTATGAGACAGTTTATTTTGAACAAGAATAAAACGTACGTAAAAATTACGTTTCTTTCTACCACGTGAGTAGTGCCGTGAGCATGAATACTTTCTTTAAAATATTGGTACGGCAAATACCAGTATGTTAATTAGATATACTATATCAGTGTGTCTGACATCTTCCTATACTAATGGCACACGTTAACTATACGAATACTGAGATGATGGTGTTGATGCTCGGGGCACAGGTATGATTTCAACTACTACGCCTGTTACACCACGGCGACATGATTCAGACGCACCTCACCACACAGATGAAGACATAATACCTTAAAAATCGCGGTGATAGCCCAGTGGCTTAGCATTCGGCCTCTTACGCGATGGGTACGGGTTAGAATCCCAGTGGCTTCCCAATAACTTTCTTAAATAGAGTTATGTGCGGTTTATAAAATTAAATATCACTTGCTGTAACGGTGAAGGCAAACATCGCAAGAAAACCTACATGCCTGTGAGTTCATAAAATTTTTTTTCTCAAAGACATGTGAAGTCCGACAACCCGCACTAAGCCAGCGTGGTGGACTAAGGCCTACATCCTTCTCATTATGAGAGGAGACCCGACCCTGCAGTGGGTCATTAATGGGTTAAAGACACCTGACAACCGAACGCCCCAAATTATATGAGATAGTTTAAAACTGTTAATTACTGCGATCGCCGCAGTTATTAATATACGAGTACATTTTCCGCGGACACGTAAAACAATTTGCCAGTCAAATGAGTTTTCTAAAAAGCCGAATAAGCGGAAACTAAAATCGGTTAATTATTTATCAGGTATTGGATATGAAATAAATGGCATAGAAATGTTGAATAGGCATGGAATAATAATTTCCAATTAAATAGAAATTCTAGTCGGGGTTTCTGAGGTACGGGTTCCGTTCGGTCTCGATTACAGCCGCTTGTTTATTCCCTGCGAGATTTTAGCGATCGAGGTGATGTTTTAATTTCTCACTGCAACCCATTATTGACTTCTCAAATGGGACTGAAATGAAAGAGGAAGAGATCTCAAATGTATAGTGGCCGCCACGAGTGGTGAGCAGAACTTTCATTGGTCGATTGACATTGACTGCGCTGTGGTTCGCTGCGCTGCGCGATTGGTTCGTCAGTTGTCAGTTGGTCAGTGGTTCAACGTCTAACCAATAGAAGCGTTTTTTCGGCTGCTATT